>CM029274.1:18610591-18793091 GCA_016920895.1 Vaccinium myrtillus
GTTGTATTATTTTATTTTTTTGGTTAAACATCATGGAACTACATCACAAAGCTTATTTGGACCTTCTTCCCAAGAGATACAACATCTCGTTGCAATTCTGAATCTGAAACTAAACACTTCAATAACTATATTTATCAAAAAAATTGTTAATCAAACCTAATTGGGGAGGGAATCTGGAGAGAGTGATCTTGTAAAACAAACCTAAAATCAGTCAACACACTATTCTAGATCCCCCAGTATGGAGAAACTCTCCCAACTTGCCAAGCCCCAAGCAAAAGCTATGGCAAAACTGGATTTGTATTTGCATGACAATGGGACCCAGAGGCAGGCCAACAAAGTTAGATCAATTGATTGATTATTTTGCCTGAATTGAGTGTACTCTGTTAACTATAACTTCTTCAAGTCTTGTGAAATAATAATGACAACATAATCATCAGTGTGTGTGTGTGTGTGAGAGAGAGAGAGAGAGAGAGAGAGAGCAAATGGGTGGCCGGAGAAGGGGGTCGCCGGAGATGGAAGGTGCCGGAGTGGGGAAGGGGAAAGGTGGGGGTGTGTTCTCGGGAAGGAGAGAGAGGAGAGACGGAGAGAGAATGATAAAATTCAAACGAAATAGGTCAATTATGTATAAATATCCAATGAACCTGATTTTTTTCAAAGCCACTTGAATAATTATTTTAGAACTATTTAACGGTTCGGATCCTTTGTGTGGAACCCAAAAATGGGTCCTACAAGATTGCATTTGGCAAACCCAGGTAAAAACCCACAAAACGTGGCCGTTTTGCCAAGCACAGCAGCTGGTGTGCACTTCTTGCACAGCAGCCTCCCCTCCTCCTACTTTACTACTCCCACCATTTTGAATTGCTTGTCACTTATATTCTTTTGGGATGTTTCAAATTGTTTGTCTTGTTTGAAAAGTCAAAACAAAATTGATTCAATCTTCCAAAATAACTCATTTCCCAACAACAATCATTTCTCTCAAAAGTTGAAATATAATGGTATTGTTGGAAATTAATGAATCTGTTTAATGTGAATGCATTAAATGAATGCAGTTATTGCATGTTTGCTTAAAAAGTTGAAATTCCCAAAAGTGACCAGCAATTTGAAACGGAGAGAGTATATTTCTATATGATTTGAAAGGCGATTTAGTAGGGTGGATTACAACTGCCTCTATAAAATAAATAAAAAAATTAGTCTTTTTTACAGTATCATTTATGTCTTTTTTTTCTCGGCTTTTCACCTTATACACATATACTACCATTTTTTTTTTTTTGATAACCGAGGAACAGCCCTACAATAAACCACTAATTGGACCCACTGCACGACCTAAACCTCGGAGGGAGCTGACGCAACCCACACCAGTCACGGCCCCCCGCTTAGCACAGGTACTCACTCTGTGGGGAATCGAACACCTGACCAATACCCCTAAAGTCAGACACTCGCCCTAACCACTGGGGCAACCCCTGGGTGTGTCATATACTACCATATTACTAGAGTACTTGGTTGAGGTGTCAATTAATGGGGCCATTATTTGGTGTATAAATTAGGGTGGCCGACTTCACAAGGAATGAATAACCTAAGAGTACATAAGAAAGTGCCAAGTGCTTAATTATATATTCTCCAACGAATCACTCTTCTTACTTTAACATGTTTGTACAAATGAATCACTTTGAATTTTGTTCACGTAGTTTGCCCAAATAACTGGAAAATTTATCCGTCTGGAAGTTGGGACCACTTCTTTTCGTACGGGATGTACATTCCTATACCGCAAATAAAAGCCTTTTGACTGTTTACTAAGAAGAGAGTAGCAAAGGTTTAATTTTCTCGCTTGTTTGGTAAATTAAATTTATGCCTTATACGTTATCTTGGTGGTGACAACAACATTGAGTCAGTGGCAAACAAAGACCCGCAATTGGGTTGATACAGGTATGGAGGTTAATTTAGCCCTTTGCAGCCCGTTTGGATGCAGTTTTTGACCCCCGACTAAATAATCCGCCCCCTCCTCATCCCGGTCCCCCTCCTCATCGGTTGTTTGGGAGCACCAAAACCTCTCCCCGACTAAATCATCCGGTCTCCCCTCATCCCCCTTCCCCCGGACTAAACATAAGCAGGGGGTGCTTATGTTTAGTCTGGCTTCTCATCCGGGGCCGGATTACCAACGTACCCCTCTCCGAACACACTCACACAAGCACAAACCACCATTGATCTAACATGTTTTTACCCAAATCTTACAAAAAAAAAAAGGTTTTTACAAATACAATTTCGGATTAACAAAAGAAAAACCCAGAAATTTTGAATTTTTTTTTTTTACCTTCGTAGACCCAGAAAAACTCAGAAATCCTGTTCGTCAAAGCTTTGATCACCGGAGTGCTTCGCCGGAGTGCTTGTCCAAACCAATCGCCACTTCGCCGGAGTGCTTCGCAGCAGTCAAAGACGAGATGGGTTTTTTTGTTGCAGAGAGAGAGAAGAAGATGGGTGTAAATGGGGTAAACTAGTGGCCCACCACTTGTCCAAACCAATCGACACTTGTCCTTTATTTAGTTTATGCGTATTTTTTTTTTTAATTTTACTACCTTAGCTCATGTATTACACAATTTTTGGATTTAGAACTTTTAAATATTAATAATTTAAATTTATATAAAAAAATGTTAGAAAGACTTATTATAGCTTAATTTTTGTTAAGTATAACAAATTATTATTTTTGAAATTATGTAATTGATTTAATTAATTATCTAATACGGGCTCATGAAAGGGCAAATATGTCATTTAACAGTTTTTTACATCATCTACCCTCCTCATCCCTCTTTTTTTATCCATCATCCAAACCATGTAGTATTATTTAATCATCCCTTCTTAACTATCACATCAATGTGGGCTCACCCTTCTTATTTAATCACCCCGACTATTTTATCTCCCCTTACTATTTAATCCCTCTCAAACTAATACGTCATCCAAACGGGTTGTTGATGGTTTGGTGGTACATTGTGGGTTTCGTACAAGTCGTACCCCATACAACATACAAAAAGTGTAGGGATGACAACAGGTAGGGTATGGATTGGAAGACCCTATTCTATTCTGGATCCCTGATTGGGAATTTTTTGTTCATTCCCATCTCCATACCCGGAAGGGATAGTGGACAATCCACCATACCCGTCTCCCATTGGGGATCGGGTATATTCGGGTAAATCTATATCCAAACAAGTTGAAGAAAAAGAAAAAAATATACAATTTGGAACGGAGCAGGTACAGGTGTTCTTCGGGTTTGGGGGAAATTGTCATCCCTAAAAAAAGTGTGCATTAGGACCAGATGCTTCTTAGAGGTCGTAACCTAGAGTGATAGTACACGGGTTCGAGTCACCGAAACCACCCTTCCTATTCTCTCTCTCTCTCTCCCAGATCATGCGAACATTGCACATGTCCATTCCACCATTCATGATGTTAAAGGACGATTAGAAACTGATTTGGATATAGTGTGACTTTTGGATTAGCAAGTGGTACTTATGGTTTGCATGCTCCCTTTGCCTATGGGTTCATAAATACTGATATGCACTCTACATTACCTTAATTATTTTGGTAATGTTTGTTCCGTCTAGAGTCACATCAATTACCATAGAACTTTATTTTTTCAAAAATTGTGATACTTTGTTAGCTGGGATGGATTTGGAGGCTTTGCTCTATATATATACCCAAAACCCAAGAAGTAGTTGTTGTGAGTACTCCAATATAGAATACATTGTAAACTCAAATGTTTGTTCCTTATACATCACCTTGTAGGGGACCATGCATGCATGAGTAACTTATTTTTGTGTTCTTCGACCGAGCTTTTTACATTTTTTGTAATTTGAAAAGAACTTATTAAAGATCTCAAAAGTACTAACATAGAAAGTGAGAGGGTTTGAGAAAAAGGTTTCGATTTCCCCTCACTTAACTATTTTGTTGGCGCGAACTCAACTCACGCATGCTCAAAACACCCGTTAGTTGCCCAAGTGCTAGTGAAATGTGGGGTGTAGCGTTTTATTTATAAGAGTCTCTTTGAAGAAGGTTTTCCAAAACATCCGATGTGGGACTACCAGTCTACCACGAAGCTTTGATGGGAAATAGAGAGCGCTCCTTTGCATTTACTTCTTCATCCCACATCGACCATTTAGTAACTTAGCAACCCAATCTTTTGTTATAATTGTTTAGGCCTTTTCTCAAATAAGGTTGGATCTACTCATTTTTTCTATTGGGCTTCAAAAGATCCGTAGTCAAGCCTACAATCAGAAATACTTGGAGTTCCCCCAAATTGGGAGGTTTTTTGAAGGCCCTAGGCCCAGGCCTCTTGGGCCTTGTGCCTAGGCCGGCCATGAGAGAGAGAAAAAATGACTCTTGAAACTTGAAAGGCTTCAATTTGATTCTTCGCTTAATTTTCTCCCCTAAACTATCATACTTCATCAAAGTACCTCCTAAACTAAAAAAACATGGCATTTGACCACCTTAAACCATCTAAAGCTTTCAACATGGACCCTTTATTAGTTTTCAGTCGTATAATGGTCATCAAAGAATCTAGAATATTCCAATCCCTTTTTCTTTTTTTTTTATTCAGCACATGGATGGGGATGAGAGGACAAACACAATCCAAACAAAAGTTTGGTCCTTCATTTTGTTAGAATGATATACATATCTTGCTTAGAATGATATACATATCTAACAAAATGAAGGACCAGACTTTTGTTTGGATTGTGTTTGTCCTCTCATCCCCATCCATCAACCTCCCTCTATTTTATCTTCATTGATGCCTTCTTATACTCTTGCATAATAAAAAACCATTAAGATGCCAATTATAGCTCTTCATACAAAAAAATATATACAATTTGTCTAGCATCTAATTTTATTCTAGATATTCTTAATATTTGGAAGAAAATAACATTTGAAAACTGTTATAAGATACCTAAATGAGTAAATAAAGAGGGCGGGTTACGTTTGTAATATAACTAGGGAAAGAAATTGAAAAAATAAGTTGAATTTCCATAATACTCATATTTGATTTTTTTTTTTTTTTTTTTTTTTGAGGAAAAGCCCCCGTAGATTCATTTTGATCCCTAATTTTATGGTAGCGCGTAAAGATTGGTGGAGAGTTTATACATCCCATAAAAACAGCTAACTCTAAAAAAGTACACTACTAGACAAAAACTTACTTATTGGTAATAAGTCAATGAAATTAGTTTAAGTTGAATTTTTGTGTTGATGTATAGTGAGAGAATGACCTCTCTCGTAAAACGCAAAACGTCAATCTTGAAAATAAGTTAGATTTGTAGAACAGAGTCGATCTTGTGTGAAGCAATAATAATAATAATCTCTATCTTCACCTTGTCCAATATGAGTCGTATATCAGGAGTCAAGCTAATCAAATAGACATTTATGTCTGCATGCATGAAGCTTGAATAATTGACCGGAATAAATGAAAACATTGAATTTGAAGTTATTAGTTTCTGGTTGTTTATCATTGTCAGTAATTAAATTGGGGTTTTTTTTTTTCTTTTTGACACTTTTGATATTATTTCTGTCTGTATATGTCACCTTTCATGGTGTCGATGGATTGATTGAGTAGAAGAAAGCTAAAAAAGATGAGAATTTCCTTCATCATTTATAAGTAAAACAACATAGTCAAAATGGTTTACTGATTTAATGGAAACTTGACTTTTGGGTACCTATACTTGTCGGAAAGTTCATATTGCAAAGGAGACAGATATGATCAAGTGGGTGTATGGTTGCCACTGAATTATCAAAGAAATTAAGGTTTGATTGTTACATGTTATCCCTTGAGGCTGCTTGAACAATCATAATTTTTCAAATTACACTCACACTTAGACTATATATTTTAACTTATCTAAACCTTTTAAAACCCCACACTTGGACTATTTTAAGCTATCTAAAGAGCCCCGCGTATTAGTCTTCTGTCGCGTACGTTAAGGATGGTTTTGCTCCTTTAATTGTAAAATAATTAAGGCTTTTGTTAATATATGTTCTTCTAGAGAGCACGTGCTAGTGACCAAAAGGGTTCTCACTATACCGGCAACAAGGGTAATAGAACAAAAACTATTGGTAATAGGACGAAAACAAAAATAAAAACATAGCAAGAGGTAATAGAACAACAATTGGTTAATTTTGTGCCTAATTATTAGGTATTTCTTAATTGAGATAATCTATTGATCTGAATGAATCATAGGTATTGTAGGGCTTGTTAAGAAGAGCATCCAATAAAAAAATTATCTTATTCGGACATTGATAGGTATCAAAAAACTAAAAATTTGAGTTTTTTTTTGTTTACCTATCGATGTCCGATCAAAATAATTTTTTTACTGGATGCTCTTCTCAAGAAGCCCTACAATACCTATTGTTCAGATCAATAGATTATCGAGCGCACAATTGTATAACTTTTCTTGAAAATTATTTCAAGGTCCTGAATTCTGAATACAAATTAAACGAATTAGATCAATTACGTAAAAATATCCTATGGGCCTAATTTTTTTCAAGACCACTTGAATAATTATTTTTAAATTAGTTAACTGTTCGGATCATTTGTGTGAAACCCTAAAATGGGTTCCATACAATCGCATTTGGCAAACCACTTGGGTTGCCAACAAAATTGTGCCGTTTTTTGCTGCACAGCAGCTGCTTGTGCATGAGGCCACAGCCCTCCCGCCTCAGTCGGGGTCCACGTTTGGGAGGAGTTGTTGCTGCTGTTGTTGTTGTTGATTTTTTTTTTTTTTTTACGCATTCAAATTTTAAGCTGGGGAACTTTAGTCCAGTACAAGTATTTCTGAAAAAATGCATTATATTTTCTGTACTACCTTTACATTCCTCTAGATACTCGAGCCTAACAAATGAGTTAATGCATTTCTATTTTCTATCATATGCATGCACATATTAACAAGAACTAAAGTTTAATACTCCTAATAATAAAGACAATTGAAACGGCCAAATGAGATTTTTTTTTCGTACACTCTATCCCGGAATCATCAATATGTCAAATCTTGTCGGAGTGAAAGAATTGATTTTTAGCCCTCCCATAGGCGAGGTCTTTCGTTAGCTTGAGTTATTGTGTATCGGGTATGATTGGGGCATGCATCTGTTGTCCCCATCCGAGCCGTCTGTCTTTCCGCGATCAACTATCCGGGATCGTTTGGTAATAAACGGTGCAGATCTGTTTGGGTCCGAACAAATTGAAGTCGTTGATCGCCGAAAGACGGACGACTGGGCCGAGGACCCTTAAGGACAACACCATCTCTCAATTCATGATTGATCGATGTAATGTCCCGATATTATTCATTGGATGTAATTTTTCTATGGCCTGATTAACAGAATTAAGCATTTTTGCCTATAGGGCACTGTGGACTATGCTTGGCCCTATGCCCACTATTCATTATTGTTGTTAGTTTATTTCTGCTCTCTGATGTGTGTATAAGCAGTAAAATTTAAGTTTAAAAGTTAGTTAAAATAACCTTAACGCCATTTTCTTTTCATTTTCCTTTGGAAACCAAACAAGAGAAAATTCATTTCAATAATTTTCCTTCCATTTTCTTTAGACAACCAAACAAAGGAAAATCCTCAACTTTCCTCTTTATTTTCCTCCCAATTATTTTCTCTTATTTTCCACTTCTTTCCCCAACTTCCAAACAAAGCCTTAGTACTTGGGCCATCTATTTTTGAATTGGGCCACACTCTTCTATTAATTCTTTTGGGGTCTAGTTAGTAGTTACTACTGGAGTATTAAAAAAAAACGATGTAAAATATATATTTTCTATGAAATATGTTATAAAAAATAGATTTGTACAAAATATGCTATAAACATATTTGCGTGGTTAGGTAATGGAATAACGGATGAGATGATATGTATATTGTCGAGTTGAGTTACATTCACTTTCGAATTATTTTTTGAATTTTTTTCCAGAAATATTATTTTTTAATATCTAATGTAGTTTAAATATATTTATGTATTTATCTAGTTAATTAGTCTATTTTGTCAATTAAATTAATAAATTGGAGGCAATTCAGTCATTTGTCCTCTTATCCTATCATATCCACCCTCCAAATCCCCTTCTCAGAAAACCATCCAAAAATCTCATATATACAAAGCTGTTGTGAAATTTTAATGTACTTGCAAGCGCACGAATCGGTTTGATAGTATAGCAATGCAAGTGCGATGTCGAACCCATAGGGACTTGTGCTTTTTAATAGGAAAACTAAATAAACTTAAATTGATTGTACCCGAACCTAGTTCCAAAAGTTGTGGTTGATTTTGAAAACTATAAATAAAATAAAATAATGACAAAAAAATTTATTAAACTAGCATGCAAAAAATAGCGGAGATTACTGGTTGGGAAAATTAACTAAGGCTTCGGAATTCACACCCATAAATATATCGATTAATCTTATGCAATGATTTTTCCTAGGATTCTACACAATGATTTTAGAAGCTAATCTTAACCACAGTGGATAATATTATGATAAGCACTTTTTCTTTTCAACGATAATATGTTCTCCCTCTGCTTCAAAAGTTTAAGCCAAAATCATCCACTATATCCGTGAAAACAAATCACAGTGGATACCCCGTACTTAAATATTAACTTTAACAAACCAAGCAATTCGATTAATATGTAAAATCAAATCATGGAAAAACCCATAATACCGATTGAATCCATATCTGAGTTTCATGCATACTAATTAATTGAGTCGAGAACAATAAACAATTAACACAAGTTGGAAAAATCACATACATAAAATCAATTAATAATATTCATGAGGCTTCATCCTCAACCCTAGTTTAAAAGTTTAGCCTCTCATGAGTAAAAACATATCAAGTATTCTACTCGAACCCATAAAAATAAAAAGCTTGCAATAATTTCTTCTGCTGCTCTTATTTTTCCGCAAGCCGCAGCAACTAAGGGGGTGTTCCACTAAGGTGGTTTTTTGAAAAAACTAGTTTTTCACGGTTTTTATGTGATGTATTATGGGAGAATGACTTGTCTCGATTTTTGGAAAAAACAGTTTTTTGTTAGAGGAACACCCCCTAAATTATACGTGACATCCTCTAGCGAACTCTAGTGTTGCTATTATATAGGCCATGTCCTCAATTAGGAAGATGTAATTCTTTCCTTCTAAGTCCAATTCTAGAAGATCTCAAATAGAAATACATATAAATATCTCCCAATTGGCACCCATTAGATCTTTTTACCAAATCTCTAATTTCCCGTGGATTGATATTCGGTGCTTTCTTCTTGCAGTCCAATAAAAGCTTGGGCCCACCTTTAGATTTAGGTCATTTTATCATATTTTCCTACAAAATTATAAGTTCAAAGGAATTATTAAAATAATAACATTAATATCTAATTGAGCATAATAAAGGACTAACAATATGCGATATATGATTTGCTACATGTTAATATTTTGGGCTCATCAAAAGCCACCCTTCTTTCCTTCAAAAAAAAAAAAAAAAAAAAAACGCCACCCTTTTTAGAAGTAGGACTCGCCCTTATTATAAATCCACCGTCATTACAAATCCATCCAAAAACAAATCCCTCGTCCAAACGAGCCATTGAATCCATAATAAGCAAAGGGATTTGAAAAGTGATTAAATTCTTTCCACTTTAGGTACCTTAGGTGGAAACTCTAAGATTTCCACCACCCGTTGTGGGCCACATCGTGAATTGATTTCAGTAATCTGAACTGTTCATCTTGTAGGACTCGCATAGTAACATATTTATGCAAAAATCAGTTTAATCCTATATCCATAGATATAGTAATTTAGTTTATAAAATAGATGGTTATGGAAACTATTAACTTTAAAGTTATTGACAGAATCGAACTGTCTGTTTTATAAATCAAAATTCAACTTTTTTATTTTCGATGGAATTTTGAATTGTACATATCTTTCAATCTATAACATTTTTAAAGATTTTACAAACTTTGTACCTATAATAAAACTAATTGAGATCTATCAAATAAAATCCATATTGCACGTAAAATATGTTATAGATTGAATGATATGAACATCCGTCAGCACTGGCGATTCTAGGAGCCGTGAATATACACTATGGCATGAATGGTTCAGATTACTATAATAAATATTCGGTGGGGCCCACAAATGGTTGTGGTTAAATTGGAAGTTTTCCACTAAGGCTCCGTTTGTTTGGCTGTAAAATATTGTCCTGTAAAATATTTGTTCAAATTTTTGGTGTTTGGTTGTACAAAATATAAATAAAATATTTTTCTCTTCAAATCTTTTCCTTAATGACTAACCCAGGAAATTCTTGTAAGTCATTTTTCGATTCTTTGTTTCTATCCCACGACTGACGACCCAACCCCCAACCACCTCTATCTCAATCATCCTCATCAGATGAAATCAGTTTTTACGTCTCAAATTTCCCAACGAGATCGAGATGATTCTCTCTCTCTCTCTCTCTAGCCAATTTCAACACTAAAAATTTCCTGTGTGTATACACACACACCCCAATACTCCATACATAATCCTCTTACAATTAATTGTTCTTGCGACCTTAGCAACATAAAATACTATGCAAATCCTTCCTACAGTTCCTTATTTGGAGGTGGTTTTATAATTTTGGGTCAATTGCAAAATCGGGTTAAAGATGGATGGACTGAGTTTTATCGAACTAAATTAGTACAACAGTTGACGTGGAGGTATATGGTGAGAGCTAAACATTGAGAATGTTTTTAGTAACTAGGTAAAAACTTGAAACAAAAATGTTACAATCATCAACCGAACACCGGAAAACAAAAGTGAAAATTTTCTTTTTGGCAAAAATAATTTACCTAAAAAAAAATTCACATGGAAAATTATTTTACGCCTGAAAGTGGATAGAATTTACTGTCATTTGAAAACTAGCAAGATTAGAAATAGGACTTTGTGGAGGTTCTTTGTAAGCCCAATGTAGAAATTCATGTCTCCTAAATAACTTGGATTTATTACGAGCCGGTACAAAAAACAAATATTTATTACCACTAACTCCAATCATTCTTTTTAATTACCACTAACTCCATTAAGGTCAATCACTCTTTTTTGGGGCTTAGGCACTTAGGGTACACTTTCCTATTATAGGGTTTTTAGTGGTTTAGGCACTTTCATAGGGTACCCTAGGATTTTAGGCACTTTCATAGGGTACCCTAGGGTTTAGTTTAGGCATTTTCATAGGGTACCCTAGGGTTTAGGTTTAGGGTGCATTTTCCTATTAAAAGGTTTTTAGTGGTTTAGGCACTTTCATAGGGTACCCTGAGATTTTAGGCATTTTTATAGGGTACCCTAGAGTTTAGATTTAAACACTTTTATAGGGTACCCTGGGATTTAGGTGGGGTGGGTAGAGAGAGAGAGAGAAGAGGGGGTAGGGCGGACAGGCTGCCAGATTTGGAGCGGGATGTCCATTTTTCCGTAAAAACGGAGCGGGCTGTGCAGGCCCTCCAAAAACTGGAGCGGCCTGTAAATGCCCGAAATAACTTCGTAAGTCTAGCCCATGTAATAAGGATAATGTAGCAGGCCCATTCAGCAAATTATTCGCAGTGTAAGCCCATTCAAAAAGTTGAACCAACGTTATTGGTTTCAAAAGCCCACACTAGTGGTCTTGTGCAGGTGTATGAAATTAGCTGTATGAAATTTTAAAAAATTCGAAGCCGGTCTCCTTTTTTAGGTTTGGTTTTATCCCAACCCTGAATAAGATTTCCGAACCTAAATAGGTGCGTGACTCCCATATTTATTACAATTTTTCCATTTTCTTATCTGTTTACTTATAAACTTTAAAATGTCATAACTTTTACTGTGCATATTCCTTTTTCATAGGAGTAAGATTTATATTTTTGAAGTCTGCTCAACAAAATCTATAAAATGAGATCCATATTCACTATGAATTATGTAGCAATAAAAAATTAATTTTTTAGTTTGAATGCTATGTGAAATATGAACTATGATGAGGCTACGTGATTTGTCTATATCAACTGCATAATCGCATGTGAACTCTGTATGATGAGACTGTGAAGTACTATATTTCAGTGTGTGATGGAGCTATATGAACTATATGATTAAGCTATGTAAAGTTGTGGTGAGGCTATGTGAACTCTGTATGATAGGCTAGTTATGTAATTATCTATGTAAACTGTGTATTTAGTGTGTGGTGAGCTACATAAACTCTGTGTTGAGGCTATGTGAACTGCATAACCCTATCTAAACTTTGTATGATAATGCTATGTGAACTTTCCATGTGAACTGTTTATTGGATTCTATGGTGGGGCTATGTGAATTGTGCATACTTCACAATGATTCACATAGTACTCCCTCCGTCCCTTTTTAAGTGATACCTTGGGGAAATGTGTATTTTGTGGAGGTTAAAAAATGAACTTCCGTAGAACGCTACCATTTGCTAAACAGACAATTGGCCAAAAGGCCACGTTTGGGGCTTTAAAGGTTGTTTAGCCCAATCTAACTTAATTTAAGACTTTCAATACATTGATAGGAAATTTTTAAGGGTTCAGGACAATACTAGACAAAAATACCATTAATGAATCCCACCACTCACGCGCACTATGTGGAGGAATTTTCCGCGAACAAAAAGTTGAAAGCGAAAGCTCCCAACATTGGGGTCTCCGTGGAAAATGGGAATTGGCTTTGGAGATGAGAGAAACGGTGAAATGGGTATGACGTAACTATTAATTGATGGGACAATGCAAGACTTTTCTCTCTCCTCTCTCATGAGTGGGTATTAATTGATGGTCCGTGACAAAATTGATTTCTCTCTCTTTAATTTTGGGGCGGGTTCAATTTTGGGGTTCAATTTTATAGGGTTTTAGTGGTTGTTTAGGCACTTTCATAGGGCACTGTAGGGTTTAGGTTTAAGGTGCACTTTCCAATTATAGGGTTTTAGTGTTTTAGGCACTTTCATAGGGTACTCTAGGGTTTTAGACACTTTCATAGGGCACCCTAGGGTTTAGGTTTAGGCATTTTCATTAGGTTTGGGGGTTTAGGCACTTTCATAGGATTTGGGGTGTTTAGGCACTTTCATGGGCTAGCGGGGGCATTTTTGGAATGTGTGAGTGATTTTTCCTCTTGGCATGAAGGAATTAGTTTGTGTCCTATTTCCATGATTGACCCATATATCATGTCCTTGTCGAAGAAAGACTCTTTGCTAAAAGCTATGTACTATCTAACTTTTCCAATAAAAGTTCGATCATGGCATCATTAGTGGAGCAATTATCAACAGTAATAGAAGAAATATTCCTATCCATGTTCCAGTCCATCAACCACGGCCATTGATCACATAGAACTTCTTTTGTGCGTGGACATGGCACGTAAATAAACCTAAGATAGAGGTATTGCTTTATAAATGGAATGAAACAATGCTATAGCCAATGCAAAAGAAAGAACGGTGACAACTAAATGTAAAGAGAAATACACCCCAAAATGCGGTCTTGCATGGTCCAAGAATTATCAATAAAGTGTGTTGCGACAGCCATAAGCCCTTTTGATTACTCAAAGTCCAAGTATCAGTTGTGATTGCCACTCTACTTTCATTACCCACCACCAAGCGCATTTTCATCTTTTCATACTCATTAATCTTGAATATTTCAATCTTTATAGTGTTTCTGCATGACACATTAAACGATGGCCGAAGTGCCAATGAATAACTCTCCTAAACCCTGTTGAGTTTTGGCTCATATTTGTCATCGACTGATCGTTAAAGATATGGGTGCAAGTTGGAGATATCAATCTTTGATTAGATATTGAAATCTTGGACTTTGAAGTTTTGGAGTTTTCATAAGGTATTCCACATTTTTGGTACTCCATGGTTGGTCAAAGAAGATTGGAAAGCATTTAATGTTTTGCTTGTGTGTTATCTATAAAATGGCTATGTAGATGGGTTTATCAGAACAAGTGAAAAGAGCAAAGAGATGGAGAGGTAAAGAGATGTGGCACCTTTGATGTCGCGGGGATACACTGCAAGGGTAAAGAAAAATACTAGTGAACGTGTAATTCATTGGATTTGGGGCTCATGGACACCGGGTGAGCAGGAAAGTGTGTATAACTTCAGGGCTTGGGTATTGGTGTCGGGTTGAATATTTTTTGTTTCTCACAATTATTATAATCTCTCTAGTGTTCATATAATGGAGTCTCTCTCTCCCGTGGACTAGGTCGGTTTTGGGCCGAGCCATGTAAATCTCTCGTGTCACTCTTGTTTTTCCTTTGTGTTAATACTTGTTCAGTATTGGATCTCAATACGTGTGTTGTGGGTATCACCAAACTTTTGCGAAAATTCCAACAAAACCCATATGGTGCACAACTGAAAAAGGATAGTCATCTTAAAACAGTTTCCGATAAAATCACACACATCCTTACCAACTATATCCCAGTAGGTGTGGTAAAAAACAGCCTGAATACCATCACGCCTAGGGGCCTTGAAAGGGTTAATGTTTTGGACAAAATTCCAGATTTCCAGATTAGTGACCATAGTGTTTAGACCAATAAGTCTTTGCAATGTGCTCTATAAAGTCATTACCAAAATCTTGGTTAACAGAGTTAGGCCTCTCGTGCATAAAATTGTTAGTCTCTATCAAAGCAGCTTCATCCCAAGTAGGTCTACTAATGATAAGGTTATCATAACTCAGGAAATTCTTCATGCACTCAGATTAAAAAAAGGGAAAACAGGTGGTATGGTTTTTAAAATTGATTTGGAAAAGGCGTATGATAAAATATCTTGGAGTTTTCTTCAAGAAACCTTGGTTCTATTCAATTTTAATGAAAAGTGGATATCTTTGATTATGGATTGTGTTACAAATGTTTCTTCTACTGTCTTGTGGAATGGGGAAGCCCTGGAAGAGTTCACTCCTAGTAGGGGACTCAGACAGGGTGACCATCTATCTCCTTATCTTTTCGTGCTTTGTATGGAGAGGTTATCCACTGTCATCAATGCTAAGGCTGCAGAGGGTAAGTGGAAAGGTATAAGAGTTTCAAGTAATTCTGCTCCTCTTACTCATCTTTTCTTTGCAGATGATTTAATATTGTTTGGTCAGGATAACTTTGATACTTGTAAAGCTATGATGGATGTTCTTAGTAATTCTGTGATATGTCGGGTCAATCCATTAATCTGAACAAGTCTAAACTTTTTGTCTCTAAGAATGTCCCCAGAACTAGAGCCAGGAGACTAAGTGCTTTGACGAATATAGCTCTTACCAATGATTTAGGTAAATATCTTGGAGTCCCCCAACTCCATGGGAGAGTTACCAAACAACATTTTAATGCCTTGATTGAGAAAGTTCAAAATAGACTCCAGGGATGGAGTAGTAATACTCTTTCCCTAGCTGGGAGAGCTACTTTGGTCCAACATGTCACATCCACTAACCCCAATTATCTTATGCAAACTATGGAGCTGCCCATAAATGTTTGTAACACTCTGGATAGACTCAACTGGAATTTTTTGTGGGGTGACACTGCCAACAGGAACAGAATTCACCTGGTGAATTAGAATCAAGTCTGTTGGGAAAAGGATAAAGGTGGTCTAGGTCTTATGAAAGCTAGGAACCAAAATTTTGCCCTTCTCACTAAGCTTGGGTGGAACTTAAAGACTAAAAAAGACAGCCTCTGGGCTGATTTGCTTAAGAATAAGTATCTTAGACACCACACCATGGATAGTTGGCCTAGAGATCGTCCTACCTCTCACACCTGGCGAAGTATTAAAAATACCAACCAAATAGTGCAAAATGGTACCAAATGGGTTGTTGGAAATGGCCAAGATATAGACTTGTGGAATGATTGGTGGTGCAGAGAGGGCCCTTTAGCCAAAAAATTCCCAGGAAATCATGTTAATTCAGGAAGTAAAGTTAGTGACATCATGGGGGAAAACCATAATTGGATTCTGGATAGTATATCTCATCTTATTGATGGAGATACTGCTGAGTTGATTAATAATATATACCTTGCTGGATTTAGTTCTAATTCGGATCAGCCTTGTTGGACCTATGTTGGAAATGGTATCTTTTCGACATCTAGTGCTTATGAGTTCATTCGTAGAGAAGCCTCTGATCTCTCAGGTTGGAAATGGTTTTGGAATCTTAAAGTCCCTTCTAAATTTAAAACTTTTACTTGGTTAATTCTTCTTAACAAGCTTCCAACGAATGAACTCAGGAATCACAGAGGTCTCTGCCAGTCTAGTTTATGCCTCAGATGCAACTTGGAAATTGAGGATATCAACCATCTGTTCCATGGTTGTCCTAAAGCCAGAGATTTCTGGTCTTTTTTCCGTAGTAGCCAATGGTTGAGTAAGGATCTTGACTGCCCTATTTTGGAATGGATTTCTCGAAATCTCAAGTCCAAAAAGATTTCTGGTATAGGAAAGAGTATTCCTTGGAGCTGTATTTTTTTAGCCATCTTATGGCATATCTGGAAGGACAGAAACCGCATGAGTTTTGATAATATTATTATCCCTCCCACAGTGAGCTTCAAGAATACTATTTCCTATGTTAATGAAATCGAAGAAGCTTTCAAATCCTTATTATCCATGAGGCTTAAAAAACCTACATTAACTCGGTGATTTCCTTCTCCTACAGGGCTGAAACTAAACACAGATGGACGTACATCACAACCCAAAAGGTTGAATGCGGTGGTCTTTTCCGTGATAAAGATGGAGAATGGATTCTGGGCTACTATGGGAAACTAATTTGGGAGACAAGCCTGGCTGCGGAACTCTGGGCGATCTATAGAGGTTTAACCATCATCTTAGAGAAAAACATGCTAAATGTGACCATAGAGTCTGATTCCCTCGTGGTGGTTAACCTGATTAATGAAGAGTTCGAAGGTTGCCACCCACAAAGCAATATGATTTTTGAAGCCAAAGCTTTGAAGACACTCACTGGTGCCACATTAACTCACATATCCCGTAGTGCAAATGAATGTGCAGATCATCTCGCACGACTAGGAGCGGAGCAAAATGAACACCTTGTTGTTATGGATACGATGCCTCTCTCATTCCGAGAGTTTTGGAATAGGGACCGCCTTGGTCTTAGGAATGTTTTGGATTAGTGCGTTGTTTATGTTGGTATTAGTCATGTTTTGGATTAGTGCGTTGTTTATGTTGGTATTAGTCATGTTTTGGACTAGCTTCATGACTTTGCTGGTTTGTAACCTAACTCTCCTCCTTATGGAATGCTACCCTATGTTCTAGTTTTAATTTTATTTCCATATTACCCAAAAAACAAAAAAGAAAAAGCATATTCATGGATAATTATGGTCCTTGGAAGCTCTTTCTTCGCCCTATCATGATTCTAAGTATAAGAGCCTAGTTGCAGATGGTATTTGTTGAGATGGTCTCACTACAAGAAATCTAAGATATCCCAGCGCTTTTCCTACCAGCGGCTCCAAAAAAAGCTGGAATTGAAGGTATATAGCAGCGCCTTGGAAAACCGTTTCTAGAAACGGGTCATTACCAGCGAGTATTATGAACCGCTGGCATATTCTTCAATTTCCCAGCGGCCCACTTTAAGGCGCTGGCATAGACCTCAATTTCCCAGCGGCCAGACCTCAATTTCCCTGCGGTCCAATAAGGCATTGGCACAACCCCAATAAATTAAACCCGGGAAATAATTGCCACTTGGCGCTAAAAATTTATTCCCCCCATGGGCCAAATTTTGAAATCATTTATTCCCCCAAATTTTTAAATCTCCAAATCACAGTCCACGCATGGGCCAAATTTTGAAATCTCCAAATTTTGAAATCATTTATTCCCCCATGGGCCAAATTGCATATACGTTAAATGCAATTGGTAACAAACTAAGTCTTGTGTTGTACTTGAACGTACAGTATCCACGCAACCAATGAACAATCATGATGATCGAGACCATTGATTTTGTTGTGGTAATTAACTTATTCATTTCCGTGAATTTTTTGCTCGATTGGGTTATAAAACTCGTCGATCAAGACCTCATTTGTTTTTTTAAATAATACTTCTCTTATAATTAGATGGCTATGGATACGCGATAACTTCTCTTCTAGTGAAGAATCAAGCAGTGTGACCTAATTATTTTTGTGCAAAACACAGCCGTTTCACTGCAGATGTCAAGCTAGTGTGCTAAATAGTTTATTTTCACAAAGGAAAACATGACCAGTACTCATCACGGGTTGGTTCCCTAATTTGTCAAACTAGAACATATGTTTATCGACTTTTTCGATTTGTCAAGCCATCAATTTTATTTTTTTTTTGCGAGATTGATCCTTGTGTAGGCTATTGGTTGTTTTGATTTCTTTGGCAGGTATAATTGTTGTGGTTTCTCTTGATAGATTCTGGTTCTAATTCTAGCCAGCCAATGTCTTTCTTGTTTATCCTTCACTTCCTATGTGGGATTGTGTAATTAGCCTTTGCACTTGAAGTTTTGTTGTCTTATAGATGTGCATTTGGGGCTCTGTTGCAATTTCGGTTTAAATCTAGTTTGTCAATCTTTGCCATGAATGTTTTCCCTTGTGAATTGAAATATTGCTTCATATCAATCCTGCTATCGGCTTCTCTATATACTTATGTTGTGTTTTTTCAAATGGCATGGGAGTTAAAAGATAAATTAACTTGGTTCTTATTCTATATCATTTCCAATGCAGGTAATAGGACGGTCTAGCCAAAAGTGTGATTTCAACCCGTCAATTTGAAAGCTCTTTCATGAAGATCAAGGATGGCATTGTGAATTTTTAATAGCTTTTTTTCCCCCACTCAGTTTGGCCTACGGACTTATGGATTGTGGTGTTTCCGCACCATAATGAACATTTAATCTACTTTTGTATGTTCACAACGTTATGGAACATGCCTTCAATCTTGTTGTGGTATTTTGTATGGATTATTAGTTTTTCCAATGAAAAATGAATTCTGTTACTTTTTCATATTTTTTAGTTCTTGGTAAAAAAAAATATTGTGTGGGCAAGTGAATAAGGTAATTATTAATCAATTTTTTTTAAAAAAAGAAAAAAAAACCTTGTAGTAGCATTTTTAGTCGCCTACACCAGCGGCTAAAAGCGTTGGTGAAATTGAGTCTACTCCAGCGTTTTTAAAGCACTGGTAAAACTTAGTATACACCAGCGATTGCAAAAGCGCTGGTAAAATAAATGTTGTACCTACGCTTGCTAAAAAGCGCTGGTCTTTACTTCAAGTAGTGATTCTTCAAATGTGAGGTTCAACTATTTCAAGTATCCCCAAGTCATTTTTTACAATACTTGAAAATGGCATTCCAAACCCCTTTGACTTGTACCCGGTCAAAATGTACAAGCACTCCACAATTTAGAATAAGGGACTGACTTAGAATCTTCGTTGTCATTGCCACTTTGAATCTTGGCAAGAGGGCTTGAAGAATTCTCAATAGGGGACGAGTTAAAGGAGCTTTCACTATCCGGTGTTGATGGTTGCGATCTTGAAGGCCCATAACCGTCAATAGGACTATTGGTCAGACACTCGTACCCGCGTTTGATTCCAACATTAGCAGCCCAAAAAAAAATGTATATTACTACAACAAATTTATTGGCTGCAGATAAACAAACTAATTAACTCCATTTGGACATATTGCTTTTGTAAAAGTAAAACAGGTAATATCAAAACTCGAATTAAGCACTAAAGAACCGTGGGGCAAATCAAATAAAGAAGCCAGTAAAATGTCAAATGTAGCTTTCCAATCACTAAAGAACCCAGTAAAATAAGTCTTTCATTCAACTGATATTAACCTCAGAGTGTAAATGAAGGCTCGGTGACGATACCAAGGGTAACTGCAAAAGGTAAAATTAAATCTCAAATGCAAGCAAGCATGCATATATAATTACATAGTTGGCGGATTGATTTATGAATCTGAGAGAAGACAGAAGTCAATTTTGAATTCTCTGTTGAGGTACATTGTGCGTTCATGTAATCTCGCCCGTGCATAGTACGGGTTCAATACTAGTTAATATTTTATAGCAATGTAGTTGAGCCCCAAAAGCCTCCAAACCCCCAATACTCAACTCTCCTTGAAAGTAGGCTTCTACCCTCTTCTACACCCTTCCATGTGGTTCTTCACGTGTGTTCCAGGATGGAGCCAGGAGGGGAGGGCGGGCGGTCGCCCTGCAAAAAAAAAAACCCTCTAGTATTATATAGAAAAAAGAAATTTTCCTATGAATTATATAGGCTCGCCTAAAAAATATATTGGGAAAAAAATTCGCCTGCGTAGTGAAATTTAAAACCTCCGTCCTGGTGTGTTCGGTGTTATTTTTTTTTTTTTGCTCAAAGACAAAAATAAAGAAGAAACGGCAAGAAAACACCGCCCACTAAATCCGAGAAGAAATATATGAGGAAGCTGCAACTTGGCCGAGTGTAGGAGGTGACTGAAATGAAAAACTACATGGATGTCCAAACCACACCCCCAGGTTTGTTTTTTGAACTGCACACTCCCTCGTTATAACCCCATTTATGTTCTACCCTTTTCCTTCCCCTTTATCTCACATAATTGCTTTTTTCAGGGAAAAAAAAAATAACTACCCACTTTCAATTAATTATAAGCAAACTCCAAACTATAGATACGATGAGGATTCTTTCTTAGAATTGGGATCAATCAATCAATTAATAGCAATGTATTTGAGTCCCAAAAGCTTTCAAACCCCAAATCTAAATTTTTTGGAATTTTGATTAATTTTCTGTTACAAATTGGTGTTCTATATTTTATTTGCGGAAAAATTCTCATTGATATCTTTCTCTTAAACTATCTATTCTATCACTTCCAGTTAGGCCGCAAAATTTGCTTTTGATTTTTATCAGTATAAGCTGAATTTTCTCAAAAAAAAAACAAGTCATTGTACCCTTTCGACACATGAGAACACAAATTCTGTTAACAGAAGTTACCCGACAACACTGACAAGGGAGATCAGTGTAATTTCAGAAACCTAAGGGGAGGTGTCTGTTGTAGTCAGAAACCTCAAGGGTGCTAAGTGAAATTTACCAAAATGAAAATAAGTCAAAAAATCTAACTTTTTGACTTATTATGTGGGGCTACTATCCTTTTTTGTTGGGTGCTGATTTTTTACTCCTTTTTTTATGCAAGCACTTCAATATTTAATGAAGTTACGAAATTACCCTTTTTTAAGATATAAAAATTACTGGAGACACTCCACCCCAAATTATCTCCTCATTTACTAAGGCACTCCAAACGGAAAAATGAACCAAAACCAAATATAAACATTAGGTTCGAAACATTAACATTAATATTACGTTCCAAACATTAAACATTCACAACATAAACATTAGGTTTCAAACATTAAACATGCATCTATGTCAGATTGTTTCACACGCACTTTGCCAAAAAAAAAAAAAACTAAACATTGCTAGAATTCTCCAAAATAAACAGCACACAATTGAAAATGTTGATGCTGCAAAATCTTCATAATGGTTGCGACACAAAATCTTTATATTTTCGTACTCATTATCTACCATTTTTCCCTCAAAATCTTCATAACGATCACAAATCTACATTTTTAAAACTCATAGCGAGACAATCAAAGCACATCATCAAAGTTAAAGAACTCTTGAGAGGAAAAGTAACAGAACTCTCAAGAGACTTTGCATGGACAAAAAGATGGTTCTACAATCAGAGGCCGAAGACCACTTGTCTAGGTTGTCCTGGTGCAGAATATGGAGACAATAACATAAAAACTCTACAAAGGAAACATTACATATGGAAGTAGGCAATTCAGTGACGTGCAGTAAAAGGAGTTGAGCAACTATCTGCTTTTTCTGATAAAAAAAAAACTATTTGTTTTTTTGGAGTACCTGAAGTAAAGGAGAAGAGTAAAGGTTTTTTGGAGTGCCTGAAATAAATCATGGAACTTGCAAAAGGGTAATTTTGAAAAATTACTGTAGTTTGGAGCCCCTGCATCAAATTGAGAGTGCGAATATCAATTTCCTTTTTGTTTCCCCCCTTTTTTTGGGCGTACAATTGTAAAAACTTGAAAATTCCATCACCAATGCTCGACCAAGTCCATCCCCATTTTCCCAACTATTATACTGAGCTCACTCATTATTTTGCCATTTCTAGCATTGCAGCTATAGTTTCCGGCGACCCATTGTTGCTCCCAAGGACGGACTCACATAGGGTCCTATGGAGGCACGTGCTCCCACTTGATTTTGTAAAATTACATATTATTGTTAGAAATTCATGATGAAAAATGCTAAAATACTGTTATAGTAAAATTACTCAAATTTTTACTTAATTACATGGATTTTTGTCAAATCAATTTCTTAGATCCAAATTTTCCACACTATCTTTTTGTGCAAACACACCCATTTTCATTAATTATACGACGAAACAACATATATAGCCACCAAATGTTATTTTACAGACAAAAGTAAATTATTTTAAGCAATTATAAATGTACGGCAATTATCCAATCAAGGATTCCGGATGGGAGGTTTTTTGGTGTTTTGATAATTTTAAAAATTGTTTTTGGGAAATCCGAGCCGTCCAATGTGTTCAAAAGGTGTTTTCAAGGGTCCATGCAAGAAATCTTCAAAAAAAATACCGGGAAGAGCTTGATCCAAGCAGTTTTTCGCAAAAACTGTATATTTACAATTTTGCGAAAAACTGCTCGGATCAAGCCCTTCCCAGTATTTTTTTTTTTGAAGATTTCCCGCGTGGACCCTTGAAAACACCTTTTGAACACATTGGACGGCTCGGATTTTCAAAAAAATATCGGGAAGGTGGAGTCCCGGATCCGGGATTCCCGGATTAGATCGGGACTCTATAAATGTATGTGTTAAATTTACTAATTTGTGTGCCCCTCTGTACATATTTCTAGATCCGTCCTTGGTTGCTCCGTCAAGGCGTCAACACCTTTTATTCACCTTCCTAAGCTCTTCAACAAGAAAGTAGAATGCAAAAATTATTTTAGTGGAAAACTTGGCCACATCACTCTTCGTCGATTTCTCCGGTATGCAAATGGTTTTCGGCATAAACCAAAGAAAAATATTTTTTGCATTTCACTTTCTTATTATAAATGCACTCTAAGGGGGAGTGCAGTAATAGAGAGTAGGGTGCAAAGGCATTACTGGAAGAAATTTTGGAATATTATGGTTCCATGAAAGATGAAACATTTTTAGTTGAAATGTACTAGTTTGGATGTTTCATCGGTTGGGATGAATTTGAGAAAAAAAAAAAAGGAAGGTGGATGTTGAAGGGTCATGCCCCATGTGTAACGCCACTATGTAATTCAAAATGTATAATCCTCTGAGTCGTTAATTACCAGATTAATGGCTCGGGTGCCGCACTAAGGATTGTAGTGTAGCACCGCGCTACAGGATCCCTGGATCCGACAATCTTACCTTCTATATTCAAATCACCTTCTAATTGTGCTGTGTGCATTAAAATGAAACAATGAAGCTTCAGCGAGCAACCTTGTGGATTCGTAATCCTTTGTGTTATTACAATTAACGCGGATGCCGGATATAATTGCAGTTTGCTAAAAGTAGCTCCAAAAGATAATAAAAACTGCATACAATTGATTATAATCAGGAATTTACATTACATATCTGCAAAAATACAAAAACCCGAACCCAAGTTGACACTTTTTTTTCTTATTTTCCGATGAAACAAAAGGACACAAATTAAGACAATTATTCGTAGGTGGCATTCTACTATCTCAGATATCCAGTCAAGATCTTTCATCGCGAGGAGCATAAGTAGATCGTCGCTGCCATATTGATGCAAGAAAGACGGGCCTTATACTTCATTATAAAGATCATCTGTCAGTCTTTATATTTCATCGTCTCCTTCTCAAAACCGATTGTGGGAAATTGCTTAGCATAAGCCTCGACCTCCAGATGGAGCTTCGCTATGTCAGACATGTAAGCATCTGACTTCATTGTTGATACGAAATCCTTCAACTTTGGTCCTGTTTTTAGAAGCCAACGATAAGCATAAAAGCGTCGCCATTAAAACCCTTTGACTACAAAAGAGATCATGTTTGGTCATGGTTTACTGTTAGTTTTGCAGAATACTTTCAAAAGCTTTTCTTGAAACTTGTTTTCTTGAAATTTTTTGGAACGTCGGTTCTAAAGTCTCGAGTCCTCAAAATCGATTAACATTTAAAAAATGATGTGTTTTTGTTTTTGTTTAAATACGAAAAGAAGCAAAACTGATTATGAAAACAACAGAACACTAGCATATACTACAGTAAGAAACCTTTGGTATCAGCCTTTATCTTCAAGGCCAATTTCACAGCAGCATCAAAGAACTCAGCTACTTTAACAAAATCTTCCTCGCAGAATCCCCAGGATGTGAGAGCAGGAGTTCCTGAATCACCAGATAAAACGAGTTCATCGCAACAAAATAAATGGCAATTACTAGTAAATAATCAAAGGAGCAGTCTTTACCCATTCGAATACCGCCAGGCACCATGGCCGACACATCCCCAGGAACCGTGTTTTTATTGGCTGCAATATGGACTAATTCTAAAACCTTCTCAACTCTTGAACCATCAATACCCTGTACAAAGAAAACTCGAAATGAACAACTATTCACCTTCTTGCTAAAACCATTCTGAGCCCCACATGAACCAACATGCAATTAACCCTCTCGCATGCAATTGTATAGCAATTTGAGATGACTACATTTCTAAACCTACAGCTCATGGATCACATGTCACAATGACTTGTTGGTGAAACCATCACAAAACCTGTGCAAATTACCCATCATTTTGGTGGAAATTTTCTTAGAAGAAACAGAAGAACAGTTCGTAAAAGTCTTGTCACACAGTGAGTGTCATCAAATTTGGTTGGAACGAATGTCATTGGTAGTAACTCTTGCAATTGTTAGAAGTAAAACGATTATCTCGGAAGGCGTGTAGAAACGAAGCAGTAGTTGCAGAATAAAAAGAAGAAATTATCCTCTTACCTTGTTTTTTAAATTCACCAAGACCAAATGGTTATCAGTTCCACCAGAGACAATGGTCATAGCCCATGTCTATCAAACTCTGCAATAAGAAGACTTTCGTTTATTTAAATTAGGAAAGCAAACTGGACATACCGGGGGGGAAAAAAACATCATAATGAGCAATTAAATAGTTGGAACTTTCTTTTAAAATAGTCTTTGAGGGGAAAATTTTAAATGTTAAGAGATGCCCATCAGTAACCTCAGTAAATTTTGAGCAATTACTAAGAACTTGCTCTTGATAGGCCTTGTACTCTGGTGTCATTGCCTACAATCACAAAGTGGATGCAGAGTTGGAAGAAAATCATATTGCAACAACAGGATCAATGAAAACATTAATAAGTTGTCATAGAAGACAAACAAAACATTGAAATAATTATAACCTGCTTTAGAGCAACGGCCAAACCAGAAATAATGTGTGATTGTGGGGGCAGCCTTGAAGTCCAGGAAAGACTGCTTGATTGATTTTGTCTTCATAATCATACATCACCTACGAATGGAAAACAAAATTGAGAAGCCTTGTTCCTGATGAATCAATTCAATTGAAAGGAATAACAAAAGAAAGTAACTAAAAATATGGCAACTGAATAACCAATAAATCAAAATGAGTGAGTTTTTTCCTTCAATTTACCAGTTGCAAAGCTATAACTTACTTCTTGCCCTTGTTTGTTTATCTCTTTCACCCCCTTTCTGGAAAAAAATTATCGCCCCACGTGGACCGCGAAGTGACTTATGTGTTGTAGTTGTTACAATATCTGCATATTCAAAGGGAGAAGGGATGATGCCAGCCGCAACCAACCCACTAATGTGGGCCATGTCCGCCAACATGACGTCTTTCTGCTTGTCACAAACCTGCAATCAATTGGAAATGGATCTCATGATTTCTTTTCACTTAACACAAGAACAAGAGGGGGAAAAGAAGATAAAGAAATATGTAGTTGAATGTGAGGTTAAAGTAATATCGGTCAAACCAAAGAATTTTACCTTGCGGATACGCGCATAATCATAGAGATGTCCTTAAGCACTCGCACCAGCAACAATTAGTTTTGGCCTAAAGAGTGTGGCACTTTTCTCCAACTGCAATGGTAAAAGTGGACTCATTTTGCAAACCAAAAGAAGAAATCAGAAAAGAAATGATTACAACAAAATTAGTTCCCCCCACCAACCTATCCACCCAACAAAAGAAAAAGAAAACAAGATCCAGTCCATGCACTTCCTAAAACAAGACCATACAGAGACTAAAGAAAAAAAATATCCTACCTAAAAAAACTCAAGATTAGGAATGCATCTAGTCTGTAAGTCATCAGAAGACCAAAATATTTCAACAGATTTGGAATCATGCTTACTGCAACTGCAACTGAAATTAGATGTTCACACGGGAGATATTTCACATTCCCATTTTTCAAGAAACTTTAGTCTTCTTACGCGTGAATATCCCCAAGGAAGTCCCGTGTTGGGATAGAGTGTTCTATGAGTAAAACTACCACTATAGCATCCCAATATTGTCATAACGTACAAACACAAAATCAAAACAGCACCTCAGTCTGTCTGTATCTCTGTCTGTGTGTGTGTGTGTGTGTGTGAGAGAGAGAGAGAGAGAGAGACAACACCCAAATACAAATACCGCCTAGTAGCAAAAGCAAACATATGCAGGTCTACATGACTTTGCAGACGAACCCAAAGGAGAATCTTTTGCGGCTTATACCAGATAGAATGTTCTCAAATTAATACACTTGTAGAAGTCAATGGACAAAATGGCTAGAATACAAAGATCACACTATTGTAGCACTTCTGAGGGATGACTGCCAACCACATTAAAGAAAGAAAAAACTTCACGCCACAAGAAAAAGAAATTACCTGATCATAGTCAATATAACCAGTGCTCTCATCTATCTAATCTGTACGGCATCGTCTCAAAGAATATTGAGACAGCAGAAATCTTTTCCGTGTCAGTCTGCAAAATAGCGTGAAAATTACACAAATTACTCCAGGTGACCAGTTTTAACTTTGACCGTTACCACAGTAACTGCAAGAATTATGTCCCATGTCCAATCAGAGCACTTCAAACTCCAAACCACATTGGTTTCAATTGCAACCTAAACACTTCCAAAGTTTTACCTTTCCAACTTACTAGACTAAACATATAGTAGGAAATAACATACAACAAGATGCAATAAGAATAGGACTAAAATGAAGTTTTCAGTATGGAGGTTTATCCAGAATATTTGGCCATTTTGGGGACATTGACCACATGTCAGGCAAAGGTCAATCTTTGAATACGTATTTGGGGGCACAAAAGAGGATCATAAAATTGTAGCCTACTTACACAATGAGCTGTTAAAATATAAAATTCGACACAAATTATACTGAGTGCATGTATTCCCCTCTCTGTGAATGAGATTACAAGAGTGTCACAGGCTTTCCGTCTGGTGGAGGGGCAAGAGCAACAGAGAGTTGTTTATGTCTTTTTTCTTGAAAGTTTGCCCAAGTTGGATATTACCTCGTCTACATGGACAGGTTGACTTCAATATAAATAGCAGGTGTAATTACACAAAAGGGAAAGAAAACTCTACTCCATTTTAGTTCTCAACTCTTGAATTACAAACTGAATATTCCTCATTCTTCTGTTCTGGGTCCCGACATGAAGTCATTCATATACACAATTGTAGTCCCAGGTGGAAGGTAGAACAAATCACAAGACGTGGTAAGAAATATCTCAAAATTCTGCCTCGAGTACTCTTATTGTGTCATAAATCATAATTCATAGGACTGTGCACTCAAAAGAAACTGTTGATATTGGGCTAATAAAACCAAGGGATAAAGACCATTAATTACTATAACATAAGAGACGGAGGCAGCAATGTTGTTTGAACAGCAGCAAGACAATCATGTGAATATTTCCCAGTGGGCAGAACTCAATTTGTAGATGCTCTAAATCTGACATTTGACAGAGACCTAGCCCATGTGGTGCATGTATTGGATCACTACCCGACCAAAACCATAGAAGATGGCGTAACCCAACAATTGTCCTTACAACTTGATTGTATTTATAGGCTAGCACACGACATTCCCAACATAGGACAAAAAGGAAACAAACAATGATCTTCCCTCTAATATCTAGGACAGGGACATAACTACAAACTCTAGCTCAAAAATAAAAGCTACAAAAACAAGCACCTGATATCCATGAGAAAGATGTCCACCATGAGGAAGGTCAAGTGCCATGATCCTCTCATGAGGTTTCAATAGTGCAGTATAAACTTGAAAGTTAGAAGGAGATCTGGATAATGACTGTACGTTGACTGCAACAAATAGGAATGTAGACTTGTAGTGATGTTAGAGAAACCAATATCAGAAAAACAGGAGATAAGATTTTACAGGAATACGTAATGAGAAAAGGGCCATTCTTGCACTGATATGAATATGACACATGGGTTGCCCCATTCGACCAATGCCTTAAAGATGACTCACGTGACAATCAAAACATGGTCATCACAAGTGGTAACCGTAGTTTTATTTTTCGAATTTTGGCTACCGACCATCCTGTCCTTTTAAGGAACGGGAGAGGATCCTCTCCCTGTCCATTTGTTTTCACTATTTTAATAAAAATTTACTGCCTAGCTTAAGACAGCAGTAACAAATCATCCTTTGCATTGTTACTATACTATGGCAACTGATGATAACCAAGAAAGTCTATGGTTAATCAGTGAATACATTAAGAAGGCAGACAAAAAGTTAAAAGCCTCATGGAACCATACATGTGGTCTGGTCACTCTCAGTCTAATCCATACAATTCCAAATACTACCTTCTATAAAATACACAGTGCTAACGCCCAATCTATAGATAGGGCCCTCTCTTGCTCGTTAGCACTTTAATAATAGAAAGGGCCTTTCCAGCTTGATCAGAATGCCATAGAAATGGTTTCCAGGGTCTCCTTCCCTCAGGTCCATTTATTGCTACTGTGACATAGGAATCAATGGGAGAATGACAAATTGCTCAAGTGGGCTATTGGGCGTAATCGTAAGAAACACTTTTCATTTCATACCTGTAGTTCTGCTCTAAAAATGAAGAAAGACTTGTCGGAAATTGCCGGTTCTCCGTTGCTCAGCATGATGATCTCAGGTTCGCCCAGAATAGAGGTCACCGGTTCCCTAGCACAAATGGTCGGCCAATTTCTGGGCCGGGATCGATAAGTGGAAGTCATAAAATAATAAAAAGATTCGCTGTCTTTTAACTAGCTATTCTTCTTTGTCAACGCTAACTTTTTGCTAAGCAAAGAATTTATTAATCTTTGAAAACGAATTACAAAGATTAAAGGGACCCGAGACTGAAAACGCCAAGGGCCCAAAGGGGAGTAACAAGAAACAAGAAGGGTGGTAAGATACCAACCAGAACTTGAACCAAAAACTACAACAACAAAAAAAAAACTCTCCTGAGACACCCCCAAAACTACAGCAATATAAGGATGCAACCTAAGAGCCTCCTTCCCCTAAGCCAACCAAGAGAAAGCGAAGCCAGAAGCGTCGAAATAAACCGGTGAAGCAAAAAAAAACCCCAAACGACGAAGCCTCCAACTTCCAAGCCAGAAAAACTCCCATCAACAGACAAGAGGCAGATCAGAACTCCATTGAAATAGAGGCATCTCCCTCCAATATGTCAAGAGGTTTAATTTATGCTTTAATTTCCTATTCTGAAATTTCGACTCCCTTCAATTCTAAAAGCTTCTTATATTAAATCTCTCCCTTCCATGAAATTTTACACCAAATCGAACACCCATCTTCATGTTCTCCCGGGTTTCCTTGACTAAAATCAAATTCCTCTTATGAATGTCGTTACTAACCTCCTTTTGATTCGAATGAGTGGGTCCATCGAGACTTCCATCGAGACTGCCTTTTTTCGATCCCATCCTTGTAACGTTCCTTAAACTGTCCCGGCTAACCGTCCTAGAACACTTCGCTATTTTCAATGGATTTTTGGTCCAAAAAGTTTTCCCACGATTAGCTTTCTTGGCCTTGTGTGCCTTCTTATGGCGCATGTGCTCCATATACTTAATAAGAGGTTCATTCGAGATAAGATCCCTGTCATTAAAATCAGCACCCGCTAAAACCTCCTTAGCTCTCGAAAATGAGTCATCTAGATTGACATCTAAAAGGTTCACATGACTTCTCGACTTCTCCACTAGCTCAACATCATGGGCCTCACGAAAAAGAGATTGAAGGCCCATAGAGTCCTCCACAAACGAATCCAAACCTTGAGTGGACTTTAAGCTACTGTCAATAGGATCCTTTTCTGTTCCATTTTCTAACGACATGGCCTCCTTAGGAACCTGTGAAAGCTTGTCTTCATGAACACTCATTGAATCGTTCTCCGTAAGAAAATTATTTGACTCCATCTTCCTGAATGAACGCTCCTCCTGTATTCTAACTGTGACATTCCCTTCTATCTTTTGGGAATGGTCAGTCGCAATCAAGATTCTACCCTTTTTGTATGATTCTCCTTTCAGAGTGTTCTCGTCCACTTCAAGAAAGTCACCCCAGATATTACCAATATCTTTGAATCAACGCTAACTTACTAAGAATTATCTCTATCTTCATGCAAGATCTCCTTTATAGAGGGAGCTCAAATGACGATACAATAACGAAAGGAAGGCCCCAGATGACCAAAGGGAAGATTACAATGCCACCAGTGAAATACATAAAGCTACCCTTTTGCAGAAAAAAAATTGTGTAGTCCATTTACCTCCCCAATGTGCAGGATCCAACTGGAAAGCTTCCAAAGCACGCTTTTGACATAGGGACTCCGCCATGTCAATGTACCTTAACGGACATTAAAAATCTACGTTAATTATAAATCATACAAACTACTTCAGAACCAAAAGCTACATACAACATCAACACGTGCAGTATGCGTTAAATTACTATCACAAACAGCCAAAAGAATCCGATTCATTAAATTACTATCACAATCCAACATCACAACATCATATTACTGGTTTTCATTACTGTTTTCCTTATGCAACAAGATCACGGTAAGGCTTTGAGAGAACTTCAAAGTATGCTGGTGAAGGGAATTTCCCTCTATGAGTTGCAAAGTACTAGACAAATCACAAGTTCTAATAGACTAGCATTGAGTGGAGAACAATCGGGCAGTCAAAAACAATACTCTTGCCGGAGGAGATATGATATCGAGCAATGGATTAATCATACCAAGGAACATGTGAAAAACACCAAGTCAGCCCTATTGGATCTTGTGGAGAAGTCTCTGGGACGTAATGATGTGATTTTGCAATAAACTTATTATGTTGGCAGCTATGAAATAGTGGTTAGTTCTCTGACGATTTTGTTATATTGAAAATGGGGTTGGACGGGGTTGAAAACTCCCTGATGACGAGCATAGTGTCATACTCGCACTTTCCCTAAAGTATTCTAGTAGGTAAACAATAATCGCTCCTTTAAATGCATTATGTTTCACCAGAATGGTAAGCAATTTTTGTTTGTGAATCTCGATTCAGTTACTAATGAATTGAATTTTCTGTATTGGGTCTGGCCAGAACACGTCCATATGCATAGGATTCAATAAACGCTACTCATGTGTACACTGTAAAACCTATGCATTTGGTAACTTGAGGGTGCGCGCTATATGGCCTCTTAACTTATAGATTTTTTAATTTGGTACACTTGAATTTTCCATGCAAGGGTCCACTGTGTATACTTGGAAAGTTGGTTATTGGACTTCCTTTGTCGAGGTCAATGAATTTCTGTCATAAGTACACTCTTAGCAGCCATCTTTTCACATGTATATGCGTTGTCCCCTCCAGCATTTTATTACTACATTTTACTGATTCGAATTGTGAAATCGTATCTTATCTCATATTTTACAAAATCTACAGGTCAATTAGTAAATTGATAGAAATGTCTAGTTCATATAACAGTTGACCCCTTGATTCTTATACAAACACCAGCCATTGGTGGAAGTTTCCGAATGAACTTCATACCCAATATGCAGAGACCAGTCACCATGAGGATGTCCAACTTTGAAGTACTTTAGAGAGGGTAAAATAACAGCCTGGGACAAATAAGACTAAAGCTAACATACACAATACTGCATGAGTAGTCAACCACTCCGAAGGCCGAGGGCACATCATCTTCCGAATAAGATCCTTAGCAATCTGAATCGAAGTCAATATGTCCCTTCAAGACTGCATCAAATATCCTTTTCTGTGTTTCTGATTTGAAAATAGAATAAAACATCATCAAATTGCCAAGACAAATGGGACGTCATTAATGCTCTTGTAACTGATCTAGAATAACAAAGAAGACATACCTGCCTAAAAGGGCAGTACATCACTTAGCAGTATGTAGAGTATGACACATGCTGTCTAGACGTCTGCTTCCAGTCCATAATGCTTCAAAAGGACTTCAGGAGCAACATAATGTGGGCTTCCAACCACATTGATGAAAACCTGACCTGAAGTAGCAGCAAGTACCATAAGTATATACTTTATTTTTTGAAGAATTAAAGAACTGCACTCGGTATGTAGTTCTCTCTATATGATATCTGCAAACTACTAGGAAAACACCACAAGAATTTGATACTTCATCGTTTCTTTACTATCTAAAGCTAGCAGATTTCACTTTGAGGACCAAACTGTCCAGTCTCACTGAAAATTGCATGCTCAGTTGTTAGCCATTTGATAGGCATTTACAAACAAATTCAACAGGCTCTAAAGTGTGCCATGAAAAAAAGATCATGTGTATATAAAGCAAAAAATCAGTCTCATTAAAGGTTTTCTAGAATTTCAGAAGGCAGAAGTTGTAATATGTAATGTCGATATGCTATGAGTTGATTTAGCGGTTGCGTGAGGACAAAGAAGGAGAATATTAGGTCCCCCCACCCCACCAAAAAAAAAAAAAAAAAACTTTCTTCAAAAAACTATAGGAACATACAACTGGTCTTCATACGCTCCCTTAATGGTAACATATTCTTGTGACCTGCCAAATGCTCGTCTAACCGTCCTCCAATGCAGGTTATAACCCAGCCTATAACTCCAAGACCCTAGCCTAGGACATAAGCAGCCTTCTTTCCTATAAACTAATCTTCACAGGACATATATTTGAAGAATCGCAGATGAACTTGCAAACATTCCCAACTCCTCTATAGCAATCTACATTCCCACCCACTTAAGAAACAACTTTCGAATTACAAACCAAATTAGATTTGTAACCACAAGAATAAAAAAGCTCCAGACAAAGTGATATACTTGACTCACTCAGATCCAAGTTTATTTCGAGAAGAGACGACAACGGGAGAGATGGAAATCTGGAACTAATCGGAGAAAACACACAAAGAGAACCGTTCAACTCTTTTTCTTTTTTTTTTATTAACAAAACTGTGCCCAAACAGGGTTTACAAGAAAGCAAAGGATTCTTTTACCAAATTCTGGGTAAGTTTTCTGTGTGTATACGGGCATTGCTGTGTTTTTTCAAAAATGCTAAACAGCCATAAACATTACCCAAAAACTTACCCATTTGAAATTAAATTAATTCGGATGCATTCTCAAGTGAATTTGACCCATGATTTCAAATTCTGAAAAAGTTTTCTATGTATGCATTGCTTTTTTTTTTCTTTTTCTTTTTTTTCTTTTTCTTAATCAACGAAATAGTACCTAAATATCTAATACTTAGGCTTAGTTTTCCATTTGATTTTAGCAACCCATTCTAAAATCAACCATGATTTTAAGAAATGAGTTCAAGAGGTCTTAAAAATCATGGTATTTAAATCAAAAAATTAAGTGTTTCCGTGTATTATTTTTTGAATTTTTCACACCGAATTAAAGACACGGCATTTCTTAAAATCATAGTTGATTTTAAGAACTGAAGTATCTATAAAATCTATGCCGTGCCAATAGAGACCCATCTATTTCTCCTCCCTTTTAGGTGTTGTAGTCCAACAAGCTATGGTCTCCTCAATTTTCCCAAGACCTAATATTTTATTACATATTCACATCCATTCCATCCTTCTCAACCAAATTCAAATATGTGCAGAACAACGGTTATGTAATTTTAATTTTTTTTTTTGCACCAAATTAAAGTACTCAATGAGAACTTTAATTTGGTATAAAAAAATTTAAAAATTATATAAAGAAATGTGTTTTTTAGGAGTTTAAAATTGCACGTATTCCGATAGGGATAACTTAAAAATGGATGGAGGGAGTAGTTTTTTTTTTTTTTATCTGAAACGATTCACATAGTTTATATAGTGAATTGCCCACTTCAAATAACCTTTTCGTTACATAATTTCATGTAAAATATCGATCTTGTTTGGTAGATCTCTCCGAGTAGGTTTCCAAAAATGTAATTTTTAAAAAAAATTGAATCTTTATAACAAAAAGATATGATCTTTTAAAATTTGAAAGTAGAGAGAGAAAGTAATGAATACAAAAATTATTCAGTGGCGTTGAAATATATTGAAATATTGTTCCAACCATTCACCATATGCCACATATGAAGAAGAAGAAGAAGAAGATAAAAGGACCAATTATACATTAATGGTGGCCCATAATGCTCCATGAGTATTGGATGAATTTCCGATGTTGAAATGCACGCAATTAAAATTGCAGGACTATTTTGAAAACGGAATCAATTTGGCTGGGACTAATATGCCCGAACCTAAATTACTGGGCCGGCCTCTAAAAACTTCATGAGATTTTTTTGTAATCATTGTACCAAGCATGGGTTGAACCTAAGTCGCATAATCTTTCTGTAGGAATTTTCATTCTCTTTCTCAATTCTCGTGAAATACTCATTGCTCTTAATATTTGCAATCTCGATTTTCATAAGGCTGAGAAATCTTCAAAAGACGTTTTCACACTCGCTGCCCGAGCTCAAGCACACATTAATATTATGGCTTAACTATGTCCAACAATCACAAATTTGAATGATTGATTTCGGCATTCGAAATGAAAATTTTGAACTACAATAATTGAGAAAAATACAAACAGTCTATTCATTCAGATTTTATTGAGCAAAATGCTTCAGAAATCTCTGCGAAAACTTGAAGAATAACACTGTGATGATGAGACGAATTTAGAGAGAGGAAACAGTGCAACAGCTTCTCAAGATCTTCGTCCTCAAATATATCTTTCTCCAAAATCATGTCAACCATTGACTCCTCGAAGTCACTGTACGGATCACTCGAAGTTTTCTCCACTGCATAGCTCTGTTTTACCCTTCCGTCGCCCATAACGATCGGACACCGGCCCATCAATTGGTAACTCCGGTCCCTCTCTGTTCCACGGAAACTTTTGGTGGTTTTCCGCCGAGAATTCGTCGAATCGGTGTTTCTGATTGTGCTTCTTGGGATTTCAAGTCTTTTTCTACCTTCATACTCTGTTTCTAAGAGAAAACAATCTAATCCTGAGGATACCAGAATACTTAAGTAATTATTAAATTAGAAAACATAGGGGGAGAAGCCACCAACAAGGGTTGTCAAGTGGTAAGGGTGAATGCCTGCTTGTAACATAGTAAAGGTTCGACTCCCCTGGAGCAGTGGCGGCTTTAGAAAATTTTAATATGGTGTTCAAGGATCACCTTAACTCTATTAGCTCTTTTAACTAGTTTTTTTTTTTTGTATTGCTAAGTTATTAACCAGCCATATATACACAAAATTTTTATATATTAGTGTGAATAATGCGGCCAAACAATCCAAAAATACATAAGATGTCATAATTATTTTTGGACAAATATTTTGTGCCCAACAAAATTAAACCGGCGCATAAATACATTAGTAGTTATTATAGAAAATTGTGTGACAAATAGGTTCGCAGAGATCTTTTTGAAAATATGTTATTGTTTTATGAGATATAAAGTTGATTGTCGTTCAGAGGGAAGCCATAGAAAGATATTGATACCAAAAGATACTTTTTCCTCTCTCTCTAATCTCCTAATTAATTTTTGTAAAAACGTGTATATTTTGTTTTGAGCTAATATATTAGGTGTTTATTTGTAGATTATCTGGATTGATGAGTGTTCATAGTACAAGACTAAGTTTTCAAACAAACTCCGAGATAAAATTACTTCATTTAATATAAGAAACAAAAAAAACAAAAAAAAAACTTAGAGTGTTCAATTGACCATCTATGAGGAAACTATGGAGTCGCCTATGGGTTTTTTTTTAGATGGGTGTTCAATTAAGTTTGGATTGAGTATTCAAATATTTTTAGACTGGGTGCTCATAAAGGGCTAAACCAAATACAAAATTGAAAGTATTACATGTATTCTATAAAAAATAAAAAAAAAAAAATTAGGTGTTCAGGTGACCACCCTAGTAGAGAGTGGAGCCACCACTGCCCTAGAGGCAAACCATGATTTAAGTGGGGGCTATGGGGTGGGTTGACGTGTTAGCCTCTTCCGAGAATTAGTGGAAGTGCGCGTAAATTGGCCCGGACACTCGGTCATAAAAAGAAAAAACATCAACAAGACGATTTTGAAATTTATGTGGTTGGGCTGAATTAGAAGAGACTAAAGGTGTGTTTGGATTACAACAACATTTTTCGATAATTGTTATGGTCTTGTTGGTCAGCTTTTTAAAATTTCTGTCAAATTCGTATTTTCTTTTTTTTTCGATTTTTCATTCTTCTTGATAAACGGAATTTTAAAAGCACAAAAAACAAGTATAAATTCCTAAAAGTTCAATGAAGACAGTTTCTCTCGGAAAATAATTTTGGTAATCACACTCTAATATTTGTATATTGAAAAGAAAATTGTTGTTGGCACCCCAAAAGGAGAGTGGTAAAATAAAGTCCATATAGGGATTAATTTCGATACACCCTTTTGAAGTGCCAAAATCAATTTGGAAAGTTCCAAAATTATTTCACTTTAAAAATTCTTTTATATATGGTTCATGTAAAGTGTATTTTGAACACTAAAGCCAAACATTAAAGGGTGATTATCACAAAGTGTAGTGCCAAAATCAATTACCTTTTTCTTTCTTTTTAGTAGTTGGCTTCAATAAACTTTTTAACTTCAGACCAAAATTCATACCTAGGAGTATTTAATTTTTCTCATTGACACGAGCGATTAATTTTAAAAACTTTAACCCAAAAAAAAAAGTAAACATCAAATAGTCGACAATATTTGAGACCCCGTTTCAGAGCAACTGATTTAAAAATTTTGAATAAAGACAAAATTATAAAATTCTTAAGCCAGTTGCTCTGAAACGGGCTCCGAGATTAATTTTGTCCCAACAAACTTCGCACTCAGTCTTTTATGGGAGAACAGGAGTCAAAGTAATTCTATATTAGCTAATTTTGAGGGCAAGTGATTTCTACCCTCCTTTTTGATAAACACACCCTTTTTTTTTAAGTGAAATTTTTGTGTGTAAAAGTTTCACTAAAAAAAATAAAAAATGGTGTATTATTAAAAAAAAAGGGTGTGAAAATCATTTCCCATCTTGAAGCAGTATGAAACAATGTTCTTTGCCTTCTATGTTGCTCTTTATTTAGTCTTCGGTGAATTTTCTTACTTTAGGTAAAATATTAAGGAATAAAACACTTGTGATTCACGTGTGGGGAATACAAGAGTGGGAGATTTGCTGAAGAAAATGGTATTTTATTCTTGAGTCGAAAAAACGTTTGTGGGATTAAGACTTTGTTCTTGAATAGATTTTATGAGATAAAATCTAATTTTGATAAACAATAATTCCTTCTGCACAGATGAGGGAGGACCGACCCGACGCGCCGTTGTGGGTCCCAAACGATCGATCCGAGCCGTTCATCCTTCTCAAAATCGACTCCGAGTGGGCTTACGCGGGAATCGAGGCAATCGGACGGTTGTATGAGCTCAATCTAAAATCACCCCATTTCGTTAAAAAACAAGGCCTAAATAGAATCACTCAGTGATAAAGATTAAGGAATTACTGATAAATTTTGGTTGAGATGAAGAAAAAAAGACAATTTTATGAATCACTCTATTTTGTTTTGTTGTCTGGATTTTGTTTTGTTGTCTGCGCATTGATTTTTTATCAAACACCAAAATAATTAGTTCAACCGAATATTTGTTTGAACTCCGTGTGTCGGTTCTGCTCTCTTGTGTATGTGCTCAAATTAATAAAAAAAATTAAGTGTTTGTATTTTGAGGTTGCAGATTTTGATGTACTCTATTTTGTTTTGTTGTCTGGATTTTGTTTTGTTGTCTGCGCATTGATTTCTACTTTTCAATTTGTTTGTGTAAATAAAAAAATGAATGATACACGAAAACTTTATTTTCTTATTTGAAAAAAATTGAAAAATGACACGAAAACACTTTTCTTATTTGAAAACAACACTTTTCGTAGCGAAAACAAATAGAATCTGGAAGGAGTTTATTTTTTTGTAATCTGGGTTTGTAATGAGCCTTTCGAAATGATATGATTGATTAACTTGTAAATATAAAAAATAACAAAAGACTGTACCAACCTTCTACGATTCCACGGCTGCATTTGCCGGTTTCCCGGCTAGCTCCCCCGGTTTTACTCCGAGATTTTGACTTCATTTTCCCAATAGATCCACTATCGGCCGAGATTGCTGATTCTTCAAATGCGCAACTACCCGTTTCGGATCCCCTGCTCTCGCCTCTTCTCCGGCGTGTTTTATGCATTTCCCGGCTAAAACTGCCAATTTCCCGGCTAGAATTCGCCTCAACTTTTCCACTTCCCCTGCAAATTGAACTTGTATCGGCTGAAATGGATGATACCTCAGATGGGCAAGTACCCATGTCGGATCCCCTGCCCTCACCTCTTTTCCGGCGAGGTGTGGGCGTTTCCCGGCTATTACTGTCATTTTTTCGGCAAGGATTCCCCTCACTCTTCCCAGTTTCTCTGCAAATTGAACTTCTACTGGCTGAAACTGCTGATACTTCAAATGGGCAAGTACCCATTTGGTATCCCCTGCTCGTCCCTCTTCTCCGGATTCCACTTCTAATCTTCCGGCGAGAAGAAGTAGAAGAATCAGACGACAAGCTATAAAACTCATCACTTTCACCATCGATCTCACCTTCTTTTCCTTCTCCTTCACTGCTAAACCACCCACTATGACTCGACAAACTGTTTTTCGTAATCGCAAATCCCGCAGAAACGTCCGATTTGTGGTTTGTACTTTTTAAAAGGGAAATGGGTGTTAAAGGAGGACATCTCCTTCCTTTCAATCCACTGTCAATTTTACCAGTTTTGGAAATTGCAGAGCCTTTTTTGGGTTTGTTCTTAATGGTTGGAACTGGATGGATAGATTTGTGGGTGGTTATGGGGATAATGGAGTTTTCGATTATGTCGGAGACGGTGCGATATCGGCATGAGCCGAATGGGGAAGGAAAGAAGCGAGAGACTGGGTGGGGGTGTCGATGATGTTTTCCCATTTTAGAAACAGAGTCGTGAGTTTTGAAATTGGAAGAGATATTATAAATAGAGTCCGCCCCTTGGTATTTTAACCAACGAGGGGATGGTCCAATGTTAAAAAACTTGAACTTCATTGAATGTACTTCTAACACTCTTCCACCCCGTTTGGATGCCGGAGATGATATGGGTGGATTTATAATGAGGGTGAATTTGTAATGAGGGTGGTCCCACCTCATAAGAAGGGTAAATTTGTTAGTGAGGTGTTTGGATGGTATTTTGAGAAAAGGAATTTGGAAGATGGATTTGATAGGATAAGAGGGCAAATGACCTATTTGCCCCCAGACCAAATATTTTAATAAACTAAATGGATTAATTTCATTATAATGACAATAAATACATAATAATTACAAAAAAATACAAATTAAATACATAAAAAAATTATAACCATATTTTAAAAAGAAAAAAATCCGGAAAAAAAAAGGGTATAACCATATTTTAAACTATATTAGATGTTAAAAAAATAATATTTCCGAAAAAAAAATAAGAAATTAATTAGAGCAAGGCCAATGGAATGCTAAAATGGCCCATTTACCCAATTTGGCACCAAAAAGTCTTAACCTTATTTTTTTTATAATATGTACTGTATTATTTTTTACCTTTCATTTTGTGGAATTTAATTTAAAAAAAGAAAAGAAAAAGAGCCATTGCAATTGAAAATAGCCATTGGATAGCCTTTGGGAACAAATAGTTGCATGGGACATTGATACACTAGATACTTTCTCCCATTCCTTCTAGATTATACTGTTCTTCCTCCATTTCATTTCTTTAACTTCTCCCTTTCCTTCCAGATGAAGTCCGTCCTCCATTTCATTTCTTTAACTTCTCCCTTTCCTTCCAGATGAAGTCCGACGACGGGGCTTTCCAGCGAAATCCGACGACGGGGCCCGACTTCACCGCTGTCTCTGTACAGATTTTTCAGTAAAATCCGGCGACAGGGTCCGATGTCAGCAAGCTAGATCTAACAGCCCAACGCCACCTCTGGTTCGTCTCTCTCTCTCCCCCCCTCTCTTTGATTTTTCTGGAAAAATTTTAACAAAATACTCGTACAAAAACCCTCCAAATCACCCGGATTTGGAGGGGTAAAACAGGAACGAAAATGGCGAAATCCACCCGGATTTGCTAACGACGGGGTTGAGCCTATCGTTAGCTAAGAAGGCTTCCCCCTTATTTGTAGTCCCAACAGTGTTCAAATCAGGGCGGAGATGAGTGGGTGGAATTGCTGCCAAACGCCGGACTAACGTGGGCCCGGGATTACAAATCTGGGTCTTTTGCAAATTTGGGTGCCAAATCTGGCATCCAAACAGGGTGTTCATGTGGGACTTTAACTTTTAGCCGTGAGTAGATACCGTGGAGCCGCCTCTAGATAATGTTGTGTTATGACGGATAACAAGTGGAAGTTACATGGCACTAGGGCGGTAAATGAACTGTCTTGGTTCGCGAAGTATTCGAGATTCGGCTCGGTAAGAAGCTGCTTGCCTCGATTCGATCTACTAAAACGAACTAGACTTGAACCTCAATATTAGGCTCCATTAAAATGGCCGAACTTGAACTTATGTGGATTCGATTCTTTAGTTGCTAGCCATGAACCCGGTCAAAAATGTAATTAATAATACTTTAGGGGTCTACATATAAATATTTTATAGTTGAGAAACTCCTACGTAAGTTGTTATTCTTTTATCCCTAACTGTAGTCTTTTACTACTACGAGATGATGAGTTTTATCCCTAACTAGAGTATTCTATTTAGTTCTCAATATTTTTTTCTCGTTTTGTTTTTCTTTTGATTTCTTGATTATTGTGGTAGATTTCTTTATTTTTGTTTGATTTCTTGATTATTGTGGTAGATCTACATCTAACATTGTTTTGGAACATATCTTTTTTCCCTCTTAGTTTGTGTTCTAAATTGCTAATGAGCCCTTCCGAGCTGGATTTGAGCCTAAATTTGGCTCGGTTCGGCTTGTTTGAGTTTAACGAGCCCTATCGAGCCGAGCCCGAGCTTTGAAATTTTTTCACAAACCGAACTCGAGCTCACTTGTCTAGGCTCAAATCGAACCCGAGCCAAACTCAAGCCTGACTTATACCTTAACGAACTGATCCCGAACCTCATAGGGTTCGGCTCGATTCGGCTCGTTTACAGCCATATATGGCACTATACCCGCAATTCCACTATTATAAATTGTTACGTCTTTTTTATAGAGTCTTATCTGTTGTTTATTATTAGTACTCCAATATTTACCAAATTCAGGTTTTTTTTTTTTAAGGATTTTATTGTTCTTTTCGATGAGAGCAATTGAAAAGTATAAAAAATACTAGAATTGAAAGAAAAAAAAAACACACACACACACACTAAAGATGAAAAAACTCAAAAAAGACGTGAAATACAGTCTTTTAGTGTCTTTAAGTCTTCTTCTATGAACTTTCTCTCAACTTTGTTCTAGTTTTTTATACTTTTCCGATTTCCTACACGAACACGAACGATGTGATGTAAAAATTATGACGAAAACTTAAATAAAAAAGATAGGCGTTAATTACTGGGAGAGACCCCTTACACGAATTTTGCCTACAACTGGAATCCTACATTTACGCAAACATGTCTTGTAAACCCCTTATATTAACATTTCATATGCATACGTCAAGTTTTTGATATAAGATACCCACACCCTCCATCTTCCCTCCATTTTCCACCCCTTCCTTCTACTTTGTGAAACCTATCTCCCTTGTGAAACCCTTCTTCTTCTCATCCCTTCCATCAATTCTTCTTCTTCTTCTTCAAGTACGAGCAATGCTTGATACGTAGGCAACCCTTTACGGCTTGGTCGACTTTTTCTAACTTTTCACCGTTGATCCATTTTAAGTCAACATGACATGCATTTTCGTACTTAAAAACATCTTCCGAGCATAGTTGTACACCTTCCTAGAGCCCATCTAGGGTTCAAGCGGTTTTTTTATCAACAGATGAAAACAACATGTCGAACATGTTTTCAACTTCGTAAATGCCTTGCGAGTGTCATAAATTCCTCCAACATTTTTTTTTAAAAATGGCTTCACTCACTACTTTCTCTTCAACAAGATAGAAAAGTTGTCTCGGACCCTCCCCGAGGCTCACCGAGGGCCCGGGTTTTCCTAAATGATCGTTTGAACTTTCCAAACATTTGTTTGAGCCTCAAAACGTCCTACAGAGATCCCAAAACTACCCGGTGGCTGTTTTCGGGCCCGAGCAGATTTTTTAACCTCCTTTCTATTTCATCTAATTGAGATCCTAAACATGTTTTCAAGTCCAGAAAATGACTCGCAAAATGTTTTTTAACCTTTCCGAAAGAGCAATTCTACCTAAGCAAGCCCACTGAGGGCCAACTCTTTTCAACCTTTTCACTTCTTGCCTCCAATGTCAAAATCTGAAAATATATATTTTGGCATTTGGGAGCCAAACACCAAAAACTAAAAAATGGGAAGTTGAGAATGCAAAAAGGAGTGAGCCAAACGCCCCCTTAACCTGATTCTCACGTTATAGATGCATATGTAGCTTTGGACCAGGCTCGGTTGTTTTTCTTTTAAAAAGGTCTTTGTAATAAAGTCGTTAGCGCTTAAATCATGTTAATAAAACAACTCACTTTTTTCTTTACCAAGTTGGAAAGCTTTAATTCATTTTTTTTTTTTTAAAGGAAGGCGAGTACTGAAATGTCGATGTGGGGTGCCTAACACCTTCCCCGCTCATAACAGTGAATAACCAAACTCTTTCTTTCTAACTTTGTAGACCGCAATACAGAGTGACTCTTTCAAAAATGAAGGCTTCGGATTCACGGAATCATTTTCAAAATACTTGAACTATTCCAACAATGATTTCAAGAGGTGACCCAGCAAACCTGAGCTCTATGCCTGGTGATGACTCTGAGTTATTTTCTAGAAGATTCGCGGTCACAACTGCAAAAGTTTTTTTAAACAAACCTACATCAAATTTTAATAAACTTGAATCAATCGACCCTCCCCTCGTTTCCCCTCGAGGCAGGCCTCGGTCGAAATCCTGGGCGCAACAGTTTCATATATACAAGGAGCCAGAAGAGCCAAGTAACAAGTGAAAACCATCAAACTAAAGTGAAAAATGCAAGGAGCCAAGTAACAAGTGAAAAACATCCATCTTAGTCATTGGTCACATCCCATTTATCATAAAATTGGGGATGGGCTCCCATTTCATAAAAGAAAATTTGGAGGATGGGCTTAGATTGCGATTGAATAATCTAATAATACTGATTGATTAATTTACTTGAGAAAGGTGTAGGCTTGTTTGCCAATTTGGTAATTTCCACTCCTAAAAATGAGGCCTCCCATTACTCTTTATGACAAAGCACTATTGTGGCATTAATTAGGATGTAGGAAGGAACCACAGTTGGAAGTCTATTTGGACCAAATGTGCTATTAGAGACCTGCATGCACCTCCCTTATACGAGTAGGTTTTTTTATTTTTTTTATAACTAGATGTCCGGGCCAGTTTCCACACAACTTGACCAATTTTGGAGTCCTGAAGGTGTACGAGGAGCTGTTTTGGTGTTAATATGTACCTAGCTCTAGTTGGAAGTCTCTCTTTTTTTTTAGTGTCTTTGATTACCAATTGGCGACAAGTTAAAGTAAATTGTAGTATTTACACTTTACTATTGACATTGTGTGTATAAGTTGGCAGACGACAAAAAAAAAAAAAAAAGAGAAAAAAATGGTGTGCACATGCCATTTAATTCAAATTGCATTTGTTATATGTTAGCGATCGGTGCTCCGGTCCCACTAAAGCACTAATGGACAAAGGGAGAGATTTCAAATTGTGACTATTTTAAATTTGATTCAGATTAATATTGTGGTATATGTATATATATTTGTATATAAGTCATATCAATCTCTAATTTTGCAAGTGCTTTTTCTTTTTTGTCATATAATTTTGCAACTTTTTTTTGTATAAGTTAAACAAACACCCCGTGAAGTCCACAAGTTGAACATATTTGAGACTGTGGTGGCCATGCATGCATGAGTCATATCATATTGGCCAGAGTATTTCATCACACGTGATTCATGGACGTGTAATCACATGCACGCCAATTGTGTAGTATTTTCTAGTTAACTTTTTTTTCTTTTCACGGACTAATAATACAGAAATCAGTTCCATTCACTTATGTCTGAGTTCAATAACCATGTAATTAAAGCTCTTTTATTTTGCATACTCAGGGGTAGTTTCCTAAAAATAAGTCAATTCGCTTTTTGGGGTTTTGTCTTTGTTCATTTATTTTATTTTATTTTTTTGCGTTTATAAATTTTACGTCAAACTTTTGTGAATTATTGGTTCGTTTCGACGAGAGGAATTGAAAAAATAAAAAATTACGACTTTCACACAATTTTTTTCGGAAAAGTAAAAAATATTGGTACCATATTTCTGTTATTTTTATTTGTGGTGCATATGCACCATATTCCTTTACTTCTATATCAACATTGGCCATTAATTAGTATGGGTCCTATGAGAAAGGTCAGCGCGTAGACCCATTTGACCACAAATGACCGCTAACTAGCCTATCAGAGCTAGCCACGTGGAAGGAGGGTCAACTATAGACGCGTTAGATTCTGAATAAAGTCAACAAAATGAATAAGATCACGCCACGAGGGAAGATACCTCGTGGAAGAACAAAATTATAAGATATTTGCCCAAGTATAGGGTACATGTTAAAAGGGACCCATATTATAAGGAATTCACCTGTCGCGACCCTCCCAAAGAGGGAATTAGCGCTACGGGAAGCTACCAGCGTACATCAATCGAGCTCACGACCACATCTAATCATAAGGCAGGGTCAAAAGGGACATTTGGGGCTCGCGAATGGTAATGGTGTGACCATGCCTAATGCATAACGGGAATAGGGGAGATATAAGTGGTTTGGCGGATTAAGAGGATAAGGGATAAGCACGATGGAATGACATGTACCGACTAATGTCGCGAGGGTTATCCTCAAGTGACGTCACCCACGTGGTCATAGTATACAGAGAGAGCATGTGTCCTCATATGATAAGAGGGAATATCTGCCAGCCAATGATTGGCTACAGATCCCTATAAATATGAGGACATTCCTTCGCAAATTCCAAGAGATCGATTTGTCCCCAAGGCACGAAAATCTTTGAGAGAGAAAGTTGTTTGAGAGCTCTGAAATCAAAAACATTGTTCTGGTGAGTGCTCGCGAATTCATTTCTCTTGGGGTTAGTGCATAAGGATAACAATCCAAGGAGTGGACTGAATACCGCTGCCTTCTTTCTTTGTGTGCTTGGCCTAATCTTTCACCCCTTCATTGTTTTCTCTATTCTCGACTAATTGTCAACTATTGTTTGCCTCTCTAAGTTGAATTTACTTGTCTAACCAAGAACCTTTCCTACAAGTCCTAATCCCTACATACGGTACATGTGATTTGTTGATAACCTGAATTCAATCTTCATGTGAGAGCTCCTTGAAAGATTACCATATTAGTCTCCATCCAAAAAAGTGGGCATCCCAGTATCTCCCGTCAAGATACATCAAGTAGTCGGAGCCCTGCTTTTAATTTGGGCCCTTTCCTAGTTGACGATAGGATTCCTAGATTATTTGTCACAAACCGCGCATATATTTTATGGAGTTCCTCATGTATTATAAATTGAAGGATACGAATTATAAAGATGGTAACTCAAAAAGTCTCACAAAGACACACCACAATCCGCTTTACATTGGTGCACTACACGGAACCCAATCATCATAGGTGGTTTTATTTTCTCTTATGGGTGGTCACTTGAACACCTTAATTTTTATTTTATTTTTGTTTAGAATACATGAAATTTTTTGTAGTTTTATTTCTAGTTTTGTCCTTTATGAACATCCTACACGTAAATGTTTGAAAACCTAACCCAAAAAATTTGAATAACTAGCCCCAGAAAATTGGCCCACAAACCAATCCAATGTCAATTAAAAGCCATAAGAGGCTCCACAGCTTTCCTAGCCTTCTCATAGATGGTCAATTGAACAACTTAAACTCTTTTACATCTTATATTACATGTAATAATTTTATCTCGGGTTCGTTTGAACATGTACTCCTATATCGTGCTCTGGCTTTTCTCCCAAACATAAGAGTATTCGTCAAAAAAAAGTCTATGCGAACCTATTCGCCAGATAATTTTCTACGATAAATACTAATGTGTTTATCTGCCGATTTTTTTTTTTTGCTTGGCCTAAAAAATAGAATTCGCCAAGAACATGCAATTGTGACATATATCTTACGTATTTTCATGTTATTGGTCCCATAAGAGGCTCCACAGCTTCTCAAGCCTTCTCATAGATGGTCAATTGAACATTAAACTCTTTTACATCTTATATTACATGTAATAATTTTATCTCGGGTTTGTTTGAACACGTAGTCCTATATCGTGCTTTGGCTTTTCTCCCAAACACAAAAGTATTCGTAAAAAAAAAAAAGTATGTGTCAGACAATTTTTTACGATAAATACTAATGTCTTTATCTGCCGGTTTAATTTTGCTTGGCCTAAAAAATAGAATTCACCAAAAACATGCATTAGTGACATATATATTACGTATTTTCATATTATTGGTCTCATTCTTCAACCTAATATTTTGTAAAATATTGTGTATATATAGCTAGTTAATAGAGTTACAGTAAATTTTGAACATCCTGTTTAAAATTCCTGCAGTCGCCACTGCCAACCATTGAAGCCGAACCTGACATTTTATAAAGGCCGAAGGCAAATTCAAGAAAATGAGGCTTTTTAAAATATAAGTCAGCTTCAAAAAGCAAACTTTTTAGTATTCAGCAATATTATTATGCTATCATCTTGCATTTTTAGTGCCAAAAATGCTACTAATAATGATCGTATAAGTAATTTTTATTAAATTGACATGCCCATTTTGAATGGATATCATTTTAGGATCCGGGGGTGCTGCGCAGCCACTGCTGGCGCCGCATCGACATCGTTCTTGACTATCGGAGACGTCCACCGCGTAGAGCTTGTCGAGTTGAACAAATATACCAAAAATCAACTTGATCGGATATCATTTAGTGCATAATCGAAACACATATAACTTGAAAACAAATGAATCCTAATAGATCCGAAACACTAGATCAAAATCACTGATTCCATTCTTTTCAATTTATATGTGTACCGATGAGGCACTTAACAATATCCAATCCAATTGATTTTTGGTACGCCTGTAGTACTTCACAAGCTCTACACGGTGGACGTCTCCGATTGTCGAAATGATGCCGGCAGTGGCCGCACAACACCCCCTCGGTTCAATCTTAAATTTTAGGCTCATTAAGGAAACGAGCAGAGCTTAAGACTCAAAAGCTCGACTCGCCTTGAAAAAACTTGGCTCATTCGTACATGCTAAGCTCATTTATAGATGCTCGTTTAGAAATAAATCAGGCTCGGCTTGTTTTCAACCCAGCCGAGCTCAAGCTCTTGTTTTTGGCCCATGTAGTAAGCGAGCTGAGCTCGAACATAACAAAGCTTCGTTGACTTGGCTCATTTGCACCCCAATTATGAACAGAACCCACTGGATAATTCCTTTCCCTTCATAACTTCCAGAGCCATACTTTCGAGAAACAAATATTGTTGTCAATTTTGATGATTTACTAACCTAATAAATTAATAATCCAACTGGGTACGAAACAAATTGTTGATGGTATGTTTTGGGTTGACCGAGTGACACTACCACACGATCAAGGGGTTAATTTTACGGCCATATATACAAGAATCAATATATATCCAATGATCCAACTCTCTTCTCAAATCCCACTTCCCCAAAAAAACAGCATCTCCAAATTCTAGCTAGAAACTTCCAACAAGACAAAAACAGATGAAAAAAAGGCTTTGTATAACTCCATTTTGAAACCTTTGTTAAGTTCCTCCAAATGCTATGAGACAGAGTTGTTGTTCAACTTCAATTTTTGAAATAACCGATTTCTGAGTTGAGTCACGATTACCTAACACTACAGCTATGATAAATTACACCATTGGTCCGCGTAGTTTTCACGAGATTTCATCTCGGTGCTCATGATTTCAAGTTCGTCCATTTAACAACTACACTTTCATTCTAGTATCTCCAACACCTTCCGTTACTTCGAATTGAAACAACATGGCTGAATATTTGGACTATTTTAGGCTTTTGCACAATAACTTCAGTCCATGAACAAAATTTACATTGGTCCCGATATTTTCACTTCCAGTTTAGTTTAGTACGTCCTTCAGTTTCAAAGGTGTATTCCTTACGTTTTTTCCTCCCAACAAAAAGGTAGGAGTAGGCAAGCAACGCACGACAACCATCCTTAGATTTGACATGCCTGGCCCCTAACTATTAAGAGCCGGTTCAGACAAAGCGCACTGTGGAATTCGTAGGTGATCTTTAAGACAGGCTTGAGCCATAACTTAGCCTCAGTCCCACCTAAGACATAGTAGCAAGAAGCGATGAGTTAGCACTAATAGGCATAAATCTCTCTATATATACTTCAACCCAGAGAATCGAACTCATGTCTTCTTAGCCACCAAATCACTTGGGAGTGTAATTTACCTCTACATCTTTCTAGTCGAACAATAAATAGAAGATGATAGATGAACTATTTTAGACACCCAAATTTGCCTTAGCAAATGTTTTAAGCAGTCCAATGTCAAGTGAAATAGAGGCCAAACCTTTGGGTTGGGAGGAGAGGGTGCCTAACACCTTCCCCTTTCCATACCCTAGCTTCCGGATCTAAGAATCTCTATCCAGTTTCTGGGTTACCAAAATTAAGTGGCGACTCTAAACAGTTTATGTGCTGCGATTAGCACTCTCGAGATATACAAGGCAGTGAAGGCACGCTGCAACAGATGTCAAAAGTTCCCGTGTTGGTCATCTTGTTTGTGAACGTGCGCCTCAGCGGGCGAGTATCCACAACTACGTTTAAAGAAAATAAATGTACAAAGTTGAAATTGATTGAATTCAAACTAAAGCGAGCAAAAGTTAAATTTTGCAAATAGTTTTCACTAGTTGTCTAGCTAGAGTTTGAAATTTTGAATTACCTGATTTGAAGTTCTTTTCTAGCTAGGGGTTTTGTTCTGCACCACCTTCCCTCATCCCTAAATTATTTTTGTTGACTTCTTGTAGTACTTATTCCAATTTTCATTCATTTTGTGGTGAATTTTGTCTTGTTCTTGTTGTACTCAAACTTATCCCTTAAACAGCCGGTCTAATAATCCAGAAATTGAATATGCTACTCCGAGTCACGTGCATAACACGATTACTCTACTTAATTAAGGTTATGTCTTTACACTAATCGAGCATAACAAGACAATTAACCTGATTCCTGTTCGCGTTGTTTAAGGAATCAACTTACGTCTTTTTGTTCTTGGCTTAGATATGGTTTAAGGACATAAAGTGTTGTGTTCCTAAATACTAAATGTGGTTTTGAATTTGAATTTGAGTTTGAACAAAAAAATTTAATTGCATTTTCACCCTTTTGTACTTTTGAATCTTCTCATCATCAAAGATTGCATATCTTTTTTATGGTCTTCAAACTTACGACTCAGTCAGTGGCGGACAGAGGATTTATACATAATGGGGCTCGAACCACAAGCTCTTCTAAGTTCTAACTCATGACTCAGTCAGTGGCAGTGGCGGACAGTGGCGGACGGAGGATTTATATATAGGGGGAGCCGAACCACGAGCTTTTTTTGTTGATATCAAAATTAGATTTCATATACTATTACTTGTTGAATCATTTCATATTTACACCAGAATCAAAGAAAGAAAAGAATGAGAAAGAGAAAGAAAATGAGGGAAAGTGAGAGAGAAAATGTCTAAATCGGATTCTATGAGTACTCCATAATTCTGTTTACTTAAGCTCTAAATAAGTCTTAAGCTGCAGGATCCTAACTAACTTCCCTTAATTCCGGGTTAGCTAGCCTTCCAATTTGTAGAAATGCCAGGAACACAACCATCCTTGTAATTTTTGCATTCTCTTCTGACCTGAAACGCTAACCACCGCCATGTGTTGCTGAAAATTTCATCCCTAGCTACGGAACTCATTTCTTAAGTTTATCTTGAGATAGTGATAAATAAATATATATTTAAACAAATTTCGCTATATAGTTTCTAAAAGACAAAAAAATGAATTTCACACCCGCAATTTGATATCCGCACATCTTTTTTATCTTTTAGTAAAAAATTTATGTATAAAAATTTCACTAAAAGACAACAAATTGGATGTGGATGTCAATTTGGGAGCTGTAAAAATCAATTACGAAGAAAATTATAAGTATTTTATTAGTTTATGATGTTGTGTGGCTTTTCTTAAATTTATTAATTTATTAGCATTTAAATCTCCGGGCATGCAATAAATCTCTTTCTAAGTTTCTGCAAAAAAAAAAAAGAAAGAAAAAGAGCAAGATGGGCCGGATGCCCCGCTTGGACAATTTACGTCCGTACAGAGCACAATCACAAATGTATGGGCGCAATTTCTCTCTCTTCTCAACTCTACGAACCGTATAAAAGTGTCTAAATCCTTGGGTACCCTAAGTGTCTAAACCACTAAAATCTTATAGTAGGAAAGTGCACCCTAAACCTAAACCCTACCTTAGGGTACCCTATGAAAGTGTGTAAAATGTCTAAACCACTAAAACCCTATAGTAAGAAAGTGCACTCTAAACTTAAACCCCAAAAGAGAATAACTTACCTTAATGGTAATTAAAATAGTGAGTTATGTTAATGGTAATTAAATGCCTATTTTCTAAACCTAGTGGTAAAAATCTGCAAAAAAAAAAAAAGGGTTAGGCCCATTGGACCAACCCCAATCTGAGTCACTCTCGATCCACTAAGCTCAGTCATTCTTGCTATGGGCTGGATCGTTATAGTCAAATTAGCCACACTACAACTTTTTATCAACCCATCTCGATCTGGTAATAAGAGAGAATTGTACTTTTCCACCAATATTATTATTATTTTATTTTATTTTAACGGGGAACATCTAAATCAGTATCTATGCTTCATTGAATCACGCATTTGTTTCCTTTCATGGAATACCAACGTTAGAAGGTGGAGCTTAAAAGACCTAATTCACTACAGTGATAAGCAACCATATTTTAAGGTGGTGTTGACATCCTATTTTTCCCCACCTATGACAATTGACGCTAATCTGAGACATTAACTTTCCCTGGATTGAACTAATCACGAAAGAAAGGGAAATGGGGGGCTGCTGTGCACAGCCGTGCTGTGCATGGTGTCTTGTCTTTTTTCCTCGGCCGTTGGATCGTGTTTTGGGCGGCTCGGATGTGTTTTGATTTTTTACCGTAAAAAAAATCAAAATTAAAGGATAATTGCCGAACGCATCCGAGCCGTCCAAAACTCGATCCAACGGCCGAGGGTGCATGCGATCGCATAGCATAGACGGCCGCACACAAACCTCCCCAAGTCCGAAAGAAAGAGGACCGCGCGATTCCCGAGAAAGGTAAATAAGAGCAATACGGATATCATACTCTACTCACGGTAAGAAGTACTAGTCTTAGCAATTCAATTTTGAAAAGTATAATAAAGCATTGCATGTGCATAGCCTAGACATAAGACATGACATTTTAAGGACGAGCTAAGTCCTCTCCTTTTCTAAAACCTAGAATTCAAGTCCCAACAACTTGATTTTTTTTCAACGGGCTGATTTCTCCCTTGAGAGATCTGGTCTCTCATTAGTCTAGACATTTAATACTCATTTAACATTCCTAAATATAGGTCCAAGCCACATTCCAAATGTCTAGGCTATGCACATGCAATGCTTTGTAACACACTTGTCATTCGTCTAGTTTGAACGTTACCAAATTTTAACAGCATTCGTTAAATCAGACGAATGGCAAGTATGTTACAAAACATGTCATATCACATCCATAGCCATTACATGACCTTCATGAGTCATACGTTTCTTGCGAAGCAAAACTCGACTACTATTTTATCTAGTACGGATTACGGAATTGCTCAAAACACACTTCAATTTTATCACCAACATTGATATTGAATTTGTCTAATCCGACCATTAACATTTCTATCCTTACAATTATGAAGGGAATTGCTCAAAACACACTTGAATTTTATCACCAACATTGATATTGAATTTGTCTAATCCGACCATTAACATTTCTATCCTTACAATTATGAAGGCGATCGCACTCATCACCATTATCAATAGATAATGGCGCAATCAATTCCTCAATGATCGAAGGATGATTTTGAAAAACACACGCCACAAGCACATCTGGACCGTATCAAAACCATAAGGAGACTTCCCTGAATAAATTTGCATCCACCATGACGCATTTTCAGACACCGGAACACAGACCTTCACTTTAAAGAGATTTTGGACCTTGACTATGAATTCGGAGATGAAACCATGTGAAACGAAATTACTTGTTATCTACCAGTTTTTGCATATGTCATGAGACAAACAATGGGTTTAGTTCGATAATGCCTACTTCATTTTCCAGCTAACATTCCAGTATCAAATCCAAAATCCAGATCTATGGCTTAGGGAAATATTTACTGGGACCATTTTTTAGGCATCACTTTTACATTGTAAAAAGACAATTGCCGCCGTACAAAGACAATTTGCCATCCAACACTGCTGTTCATCATCCACAATTTCAGATGTTTTTAGTACAAGTTCTTTACAAGCTCAGGCGCTTATGGGCCATCTACCGCCAGCTCCTGCTCCTGTCTGGACCCTCTTTTGTGGTTAAGTAATCTGCTTCAGTCTTGACCTTCATCCTGTCTGAAATGTTTCTAAAAGATATTTCACACTTGTGCAACAATCTTGGGTGTAGATCCCTCTCCATACCGAAGGCATTTTTTGTTCCATCCTGTGAGCAAAAATTTGGATCAAAGTTGTACAAAATTTATATCAATTTCGATCCACTTAGAAATTTTGACTACTCAAGCCTGCAACAAGTTCAAAATCTGAAAAAATGAGGTAGGAAATTGTTGGAAATGAACACCCATTTGATCCAATAATTCTTCTGGGTAAATGTAAATTATTCCACTGCTAAGGTCCTTCAATCAACATTGTTGTGCTTAACCAACCATCAAAAATACAGAAAATTTTAGGAGGAAACATTTGATGCCAAAACTAAAGAGAGGAATTAAGAGTGGGCCCACATGTTCCCCCTTTTCCCATAGTCCCGTGTTTGTTTACATTAAAGCATCCAACTCAAAACCAATTGACAATGATTGGAGAGGCCGCCCACGCTCATATACTAGCTTTGGAGTTTATAAATGTAAGGACCTGTGAACTCTCGAGATTTTTTGAAATTGGGGATTTTCTGTAAATGCATTTAAGTGTAGGATTGTGGGTTAATGTGAGAAATGGTTTGGTTTTGGACTTAATTGTAACAACTTGACAAATTGGAGGGGTGTGTTTGTATTTGACACAATATAATCTAGTTGGGAGAGAGAAAATTTCATTCTCCCCTCCCTTATATGAGCCAGCCCCCTCCTCCTCCTCCTCCTCCCTCCCTCTCTCTCTCTCTCTCTCTCTCTCTCTCTCTCTCTCTGAAACCCCACACCAAATCCACACCAAACACTCAAAACCCACCTAGATCTCTCTCAACCCATCATCCTCGCACCATTTGGAGCTCGGGATTCACGTGTATTCACTTGGGGATCCGTTTTTCGGTGGGGTTCAAGCTTTGGGAGTTAGGGTTTTGATTTGGAGCTTGGTTGGAGCTAAATCCTTGAGGTAGAGATTCTTTCTACTCTCCCTAAGTGTTTATGTACTGATTTGATGCATCTCTTTGAATTGGTTTATGCCCTTTCTTTGAGTTAGTTGAAATCCCACAAAATCTGAAAATCTGCATTTTTTCATCTGCAAATCTGTTGTTTCCGTCTGGACGGGAATGCCCGACCGTCCGGACGGTTTTTCCAAAGACAACTTTGGTGTATTTTGTCACACTATGATCCTTGTTTGGTCCTCCCTTGGCCTTCGATCGGAGTATTGGATCCTACCCTTGATTTATCTATTGTTTGTACTTCAATACTTGTTGGATAATCATGTCGAGCTTAAAAACTTGTTTCGGTAGTTGTTTCACGGATATGAGGACACTTGTGATTACTCCCTATGAAGTATAATTTAGGGTTTCTGTTTGTTAGGGTTTCTGTTTGTTAGATTGTTATTTATCTTTTATATTTGGGGTAGTTTAGTCCTTTTATGTTATTAGGGTTTTTAGGCTTAGCCTATATAATCCCTTCATTAGTCTTGTAATGGTACACAAGCCTTACAATGCAATAATATGGTACTACGTTTGTTTTGGTAGTATGTTTGTTTCTCTCTCCCCTTTGAAAGTTCACATGGTATCAGAGCCTCTATAGCAGTCTCTCTCTCTCTCTCTCTCTCCCCCTCAAAATCGATATCTTCTCATAGCAATACTACCGCAGTCGCCTTCAGTCTCGAACAACCCCAGAAATCTCTGTCGACCATCACCCAGTCACCAGCGGCCCTTGCCAACCGCCGACGAGGCCTATCCGACCACCGGCGACCGTCGCCAACCTCTGACGAAGCTCCTCCGTCCAACCTCTAACGAACCGTCGCCAACCTCGTGATCTTCTATGAGTCCCTCAACCTTGATTAGTGCTTCTGAACTCAAAATTGACTGGGCTTGCGCGGTTTCATCCGAAATCGATTGGATCACTTTTTATTAAACTCAAAATTGATCGGTTGCATCTCAAACTAACTGGGTAACTGCTATTTGTGATTAAAAGATACTGGGTATTGTCTATTCACACTCAATATTGACCGCTCTTGCCTATTTAGAGTCTGGTGTTGCATAGTTGAGGTTTTTTTTTTTCCCCTTTTTGGCTTCGATCTGCACATCTTCTTTTTTTGTACTTTGGCACTATTCGACACTATTTGGAACTATTTCTGCATTATTTGGTACTATTTGCATTTGATTTGTCATTGTGTCTGTGTCGGAAGATGAGGCAATTAGTGTTCATTTCAATGGTGGTAACTATTCTTATTGGGCAAGTGTTATGAAGAATTTTGTTGTCGGCAAAGGCATGTGGGGACACGCCACAGGGTTTATTGTCAAACCTACCCCTCCTGCGAAATCAGATGGGAAATAAAGGGATCCTACAAATGCAGAATATGTTACTGCCTTTGCAAAATGGGAATTGGAAAATGCACGGGTCCTTACGTGGTTTCATAATTCGGTTGAACCTAGCATTGGTATGGATTTTCAAAGTATGAGACGGCCAAGGAAGTTTGGGATTATTTGAGGGGTATGTATCTTCAGTCCAATTTTGCAAAAGAGTATGAACTTGAGCGCTCTATTCGGGATGCTACGCAGCAAGATAAATAAATTCAGAACTTTTACAATGAGATGACAGAGTATTGGGATCAGTTGACTTTAATGTAACCCGCAAGCTTGCAGTCCTTTGATTTCTATATAGAGTACCGTGAGAGACGCCGCCTTGTACAGTTTCTTATGGCTCTTTGGGACCAATTTGAGCCTCATCGTGGGGCTATGCTTCATCGTTCTCCCTGACCTACAGTTGATGGTGCAATTCATGAACTTATTGCCGAGCAAACTAGGTTCAAGATGGCCTCTGTGGCATCTCCTTCGCAATTAGTCTTTTCTGCTCCTTCGGCACTGTCTGCTCCATACATGGCACCTTTCTTGTCTATACCAGCTTCTCACTTGGTTCAGGTTACAGGCAAACCTAGGCCTCGGGTTTGCTTTGGATGAGTGTAGTTTTTGTCACCAGAAGAGACACTCGAAGAATGCGTGTCCCAAATTATTATAGAAGACGGGCAACAATTCTCAACATTTGATGGTTTCCTCGACCCCCACAAAGCAGCTTCCTCCTCAGCTTCCTCCACAGTCTCGGCAGCTTCCTTCGCAGTCTCCTCAAGATGATCACGCAATTTCCTTGTCCTCCAACAGCTTTTTGCTACCTTCTCGCAAGCTACTCGACCTCCAATGGGGTCCCTTCTTCTCCCTTTTTTGACCTGTATCAACAATATCCAGCATCTTTGGCTACCCAACCGAATCATTCGCAAGCTTCTGCTATGACCACTACCCTGTCAGGTTTGCATGCTTCTTCTACCACAGGATTGGATGCCCAAGAAGCATATTGGGGCCTACCTTAGTCGGTGATCTCTACTACCACATCTATGTCGCCTTTTAGTTTAAATTAGTTGGCATCTCTTCTTTCTCCCGGTATTATTTGCATCGGCAATTTGGCATCTAGTTGGCATCTGTCGCATCTGTTCGCATCAATTCTTCTTCCTATTCGCATTTTCTAGTTTTGTACCACTTTGATTTGAAGCAGATTATTTGCAGTAGTTGATTCGCAATAGTTTATTTGCAATAGTTGATTCGCAGTACTAGATTTGTAGCTGTGGATTTTCAGTAGTTTATTTATCGTTATTATCTCCTTGGCAAACTCACGATTCTTCGCATCACGAGTTTGAGAGGGGGAGTATAATTTAGGATTTCGTTTGTTAGGGTTTTAGTTAAATTGTTATTTATCTTTATGTTTGGGGTAGTTTAGTCCTTTTATATTATTAGGGTTTTGGTAAGGTTTTTAGGCTTAGCCTATAAAATCCCTTCATTAGTCTTGTAATGGTACACAAGTTTTTTAATCCAATAATATGATAGTACTCCTTTCAAAGTTCGCACTCACGTATGTTTGACACATGGTGTAATGGGCCAAGGGCCATGTTTTTGAACAAAATGAAACTTGTTTTGATGGACACAAATGGGACACTTGGTGATTTTAGAAAGTGGAATACTTTGTTTGAAATTGGATTGTTGTTACCAGGGCCACCATTCGGTGCGACCCTAGGCATGGGTAACGAGGCCCGTGAATCTCGGCAAGGGTAACGAGGCCCATGAATCTTGGCGGAGGGCAACTAGGTCCAAGGGAGACGTCCCGAATACTCGGCAGGGGTAACGAGGCCCAAGAATCTAGGTCATAAAAATACGGGCCCCAAAATACCCGGTTTTGAAAATGTGGACAACCATGGGTTTTGGAATGAAAGAGAAAAACGGATGAAATGTTTATGTGGACACGTTGGACTTACAAAAAGGAATTTCATTGACGAAAAGAGGTTTTATGAACAAGTGGACACCTTGATTCTCATCTTGATCGTAAATTGACATTTCTTATTCGTTGATTGTCTTGTACTATATTATCTCACTCGTGCTCATATCATCATTTCATATGCATTTACCGTTTGTATAGGATTTACTACTGCGCTAGTGTAGCTCACCCTATCATTTCAAGTACAACTCACGGAACATGACTTGGCGTGCTTGGAATGCATGATTCGGTTTAAGAGCATACAAAGAGGAGTTATACGTTCATCTCATGAAACTTTGTTTTGGGTAGACGAAAATGTATTTATTGTCTTGAAATTGAGGGCGTGACAATAAATAACCAATGTGGGACAAGCTCTGACACTCTCCGCACATGCGACCCCTGACCCGCACGTGAGAAACAACGGATCCATAACACAAGGATCGCAACAAACAACGAAACAAGGTGCACTTAAGGCACAAACAACGGGGAAACCAACTAATAGAGTCTTGTCCAAAAGCCTCTGAAAACCAAGTTTTGATACCATGTTAAAGCATCAAACTCAAAATCAATTTGACAATGAGTGGAGAGGCCACCCATGCTCATACATTGGTCCATTTAGTACCCCATTTGGGGGATTAACTAATACCAGAGGGGTGGTATCCCCTCCATGTCCAATGGTGGAAAATAATCTCCATCATCATTATCCCACTCTAACCACACAGTACAACTAATCCCAATATTCATATAATCCCATCTATTATCCCGTGGACCATTCCCATCTTATCCAATCCTTCCTAAAAATAGTCCGGCAATCAAACCAGCCCTGGAGAATTAGCAAGAAGAGAGAACTGTCAATGTGAACTCACCTAAAGTTGAGACAAAAAGGTGTAGATTTGCATCTCTCAATGAGTCAATGTTTGAGCCAATAGTTTCGTAGCTGAGCCATGTGCAATAGTATCTCATCTCGACCCTGATTGGTGACACTGCTGGTCATGATCCAAGGTGGCACTGTTTGAAAGAAGTCACGTATCAACTCCTGAAAATCTTGTACATTTTCTTCTGGTCTCTTCCCTCCATTCCTCTTCTTTTTCCGCTTATCGCATTTGGTGAAGATCAATGTCATGGGAATCTGAATGAAAACAAATTAGCCTCTGTACATATTTAATTTCATTGCACCACAATCTGATAAAACAAAACTTCATTCGAAAAGTGGGCATCTAACGGAGTAAAGATTAAGCATCGAGATAATGTCCAGGAACTGAGGCCCCATTTGTTGGTCCCGATAAAGCATTAGGTTTGCTACATATTCAAAGGGGACCACATATCCTGTATTTGTTATAACTTATTGCCGTCAGGATTATTTATTTTTAGACAAGTTGTCCACAAAACATGAGAGAGAATTCAGTGGAAAACCTTCACTCCTATCCCAAGCAAAGAAACAGGGCCTTAGGTTATCATCTGAGTAGCAGGTCCAAGAGAAACTAAATCAGCAAGAAACAAAATCCCATTCAGTTCAGTCATTTTGATAATTTTATATAACATGTTGGCGTTCAATTTTTGGGCATACAAACAAGAAATACAATCTATGCGTGGCTAAAAATCTTTTTTGGGCTTCCAAAACATACCTCAGTACAAGCTGATGAACTGTACACGGTACTTAAAACCACAAATTCATAAGTAATAACAAGCCCATATATCGAGTATCGGTCACTTTGTTCAAAGAGGAAACAAAAAAGATAAGAACCAAGTCAATCTTTTCAGTAGAATTAAAGAAAATAAATCACCTGATTTTGACCCAGCCAACTTGCATATTCAAGATCAATCGGTTTTGCAGGAATGCTAGCATCTATGAGGAGGAATACTGAGACCAATGTTGACCGGTTCAGGAAATAGTCTTTTGTGAACTCATGCCAATCAGTTCGAAGATCCTTTGGTGCTGCTGCATACCTATTCCATGATGGTGCACATGTTGCCGATTTATATCCATTTGATTCATCATAATAAGAACTCAACCCATAAAACATAATTGTATAATGCCAACAGTACTACACTGCATATTGTCAATTTGGCATTTCAAAGCAACAAGAAAGAATAAGCACTAAGAGGAGTTAATCTGATAAAATCATTGGGCGAACACTTTTACTGTCAGAAAACATCAAAGTAATAGCAAGACAGGTTAAACCTCAGAAAACATCAAAGCAATAGCAAGTGAGTGCATGGCCTGTTCTTTAGCAGTCCAAGAAGCTGTTTGGTTGAGGAGATTCTTTGCAGCGCCTTCACACTGAGGCTAGATCTAGTAGGCCCGTGACTCTATATTGTGATAGTACGGCTGCTCTTGCTTATCCCAAGGATCCCAAAATATCACGGAAATTCCAAACATCTTGATATTCGTTTTCACTACATTCAAGATATAGTTGCGCTACGAGAGGTGGTCCTAGAGCATAAATCCTCGACCAAATATGGTAGCTGATCCCTTGACTAAGCCTATAGCGGGGGATGTCTTTCAGAGCCATGTAGTCTGGGACTTCGTAGGATTTGAGTTTTTGATGCTTTATTGAGACACCTTTGGATATTTAACTAGTTTTTATATTCTAGTTGGTTGTGATTATAAAAATCATGATGCGTTAAAGTTATTATGCACTTACAAGCTTAACCTTGTGAAATAAGGCAGAGGGTAAACCATCTCACACGGTAACCTGCCTCGGCGCTGATGAGCGAGCGATATGAGACATAAAAATACTTTTTACAACATGATGAGTTTAAAAGGTAAAAATACTTCTATAACATGATGAGTTTAAAAGGTATTGTCACCTTGGTTGGACTAAAATGAGGTAGCTAATGACCGAATATAGTCTGTAGCATTGCTTGAGCCAGATGAAAACCTAAAAAGGGCACAGTGCATGCGACAAATTTGATAGTCTCAAGTTAGGTGCTTTTAGTGGTGACTATACTTATATCAGTGGTTTTTTTTTTTTGGAGTGCCACAATATTTATAGACACTCAACTGTAGCTTGTGAATCATACCACATGTGACATTGTCGACAACACTCAGAGGAGTGGTAGAGTGGATCCCTTTCCTATCACTGTGTGAGCTCTAAAGGTCATTTATATTACTACTCATTGCCCTTAGATACTCTTTATCTCTATCTGTTAGGAGAGTTTAAAGATAATACTCCCTCCGTCAAGATTTCCCTCGTTCTATTGCAACCGGACAAAAAATTATTGATATCTTTAAATTGGTAAGTAATTATATCTCCAATATAGATCTTGTTTGATAGAACTCAATTAGTTCTATAAGAAAATGTTTTTAAAATTACATAAAACATTACAAATTATAAGATATGACCATTTGAAAAGTGGCACGAACTCCCAAAATGGACTAACAAATCTGGATGAAGGGAATATATTGTATTTGTCTATTAAGAGACTGTAAACTCTTGGATTTTGTCTATAAATAAAGTCCTGCAGATATTGGAGATGCACACAAGAAACGAGTTATATCCCTGTTCTTCTCCCCAAATATATTCCCCTATCAAATATCTTCTCTCTCTAGGATTTCCATCTACAAAGCCTAGGATTTGTGGTGTCGATATTAAGAGCAAACTCTAGTCGTCTTCTCTACGTGACGAGAATCAGAATAGAAGACGGTGTTCAAGTTCTTATTCGTGTTCGTGGTTTGTGCTTGTAGAGCGGGGTTCATCGATCTCCGAAAGCTCGGAGTAATCCGCAGCGGCGCTGCGCTTCATTATGTAAGTCGTATGTGATTTACATGCTTTCGGTAGAGTTAGCACAAATACAACAAGATAGAGACCACATGCATAATCAACCTCTCAGGCTCAACCATACCCATATCCTGGCAAATCGACTAGGTACCAACTATCATTGATCCGAAAATGGTTGATGCATTGTGTTTTCCCTGCGAGTAAAAAAGAAACAACTATAAAAAGTGAAAAAGAAACAAATAAACAAACGTATAAGAACAGTGTTGTTACTTTAATGGGACATCAGACAATCTAGTCATCAAGAAAGAGAAGTTATTGCAGGTACAAAATCTTACAATGTGTTGCACCTCATAATGTTTCAGACATGGGTTCTCTAGTTCTTCTCTCTTGGCCATTGGGAAATGACTGTTGGAAGGTTCAAAATTTGAGCTTTACAAACCAAGTTGGTGGCATAAAAAATCTCCTACAAGCTAGGGGCTTGAATTACTAAACAAGCTCAATTTTGGTTTCAGAGAACCCCATAAATTATTGGCCAAAACAATTCAAGACAGAAAATAATGCGGGAACTAGTACTTAGACAGATTACTCTCAATGTTTCAACTCAAACCATGTAATTGTGATACTTCTCACGGGCATTGTGATATTACATTACAAAAGAATCTGTGAAACCTGTGTAATTTTTGCTACACATACAGAGACAAATACACAAGGACATCCATTTTTTTTTCTTGGACAAATTCCAAGCTATGTTAAATTTAGCAAAACATGCTAGCCCTTTGCATGAAACCTTCCCCCAACCATCACCCTATGATAATCTCCTTTGCATCATTTCAAGTCTCTTAGCCATGGGAGAAAAATAGTAAAAAAAATGGCATAAATAAGAAGGCAAGTATGACAACAGGCTTACCTCGAAGATCTTTCCCCTAAGTATACATACTGAATTTTCCGCTGGATCAGCCTCTTCGAAATTTCTCCACTATCGAATCCTAGGATTCCTTGAAGTATTGTCCCAACAACACACCCAAGTACTTGACTTTGTGACAAGGAGTGGCAGGAAGACCCTCTTGATTGGACTGGTCCCAAATATGAATTTGGTCAAATTTACGCAATTTTTTCTTAAGTCTACCCTTAGAGCCAAAACCAACCTCACAAGAATGTACTGAAGACCACTTGGGGTGGTAGCCTAATGGACAACAGCTCACTCCCACAGGGTTTGGGTTCAAGAGGTTACAAGTTTGAGGCGTGTGGATGATGCCCCTTCATGCCTTACAACCTACAGGCCAGGTTGTGACCCACTAGCCCTCGTGAGGCAGTTGAAGCCAAGAGTGATTGGTTCCCTACGAGGCCCATCGCAGTCTAGATTCCATTTGATCACGCCCAGGAGAGGTTGCTACAGCAGGTTGTCCCCTTCCCCACCCTTCTGCTTAGCGGGAAAAAAAAAAAACAAAAACATATATGAGGCTAAACCTAACTAATCCACATTCACTCTCCATAAAATAAAAATATTATCAACTAAAATACGTGAAGCCGCAAAAGCTTAGCCATTCCGCCTGATCAACTAGTAAACCATCCACAAAACAATATCGCACTCAACTCCACTCACCCGGAAACAAAAGGCATAGGCCAAGGATATTAGATGCCCTTGGCGCCAACCCAATGGGGTTTGGAAAAACATTTGAACTTACCAATCAATCATGTAATGTACTTCAAAATCAAAATCCACGAAGTAACCTAACTCATATTTCTACTTCATAAATTTAAAATTCTAGGTTCAGTCAGCTGCTAAAAGACTTCTACTTCATCCGTAGAAGTAAAAGCAAATGCATGTGCCCTACTAGAAGAAAGCCTTGAACTAACAGAGGACTGCTATACATCACCGGCTCACTGCTTATAGGGTTTTAAAAAATTCACCTTGAATCTACTGAAGCAATCTTTTCAAAACAGTACAACCAGGCAGTGCCATAAAATGCAATGAACACCCAGTGACACATATCATCTCTCTTGCACATAGCATGCATTGTAAATATGGAAGTTAGAGAGCCAAATATTTTTCAAATTGTTAGGCCCGGAGTGCCGCCATGGATTTTGATACACAATGCCACTCCCTGCGAGGCTGCGACCGCTCTAAAAATAGACTTGCGGGTGCAATGTCAAATGCCATAAAAGACTTAATTGAAGCCCTTCCTAATACCAATTGGTTTTAGGAGAGATGGTGGAAAAGTGGTCCGACACAAATTTTGGATTCTGAACTGTTAACTACGAATTTCTACATTACAGTCACAATCTATTTGGATGATCGAAAACCAGAGGCCAAACAGCTAACTAGAATGCGAAAATACAAAATCCATAACACTAGATTAATGAATAAGTATCCCAAAACACAAGCAATTAAGGGTTTGCTCCCTCCTAAGTTCCAGGTAAAACCCACAAAGTTGGATGTTACACACGCGTGATTATGGCTGGTCAATACACCCATTACACCCCATGATGAGATTGAATGGCATTCATGTTGGGAGTTTCAGCCTCATTCAAATTCGTATTCATGTTGGGAGTTACATGTTACACAATTCAATTGCATTTTCAATTGCTCTTTTGAATGGGTAGGCTCCCTATTCAATTCTCGTATTGAATCCAGAGGCTCTTCCTTCACCTATATAAAGGCAACCCTGCCTTTGCTTCTACATCAGAAATTCGAGCTCCAATATCCACTATCAGATTTTTGTTCTTTGAGAGAGAGAGAGGCAGATGCAAGTCAGTTCGCAAAGGCAACCGACAGAGGTGTTCCGGGCGGTGCGTGGTTCTAGCCGTTTTATCCTATAACACCCAAAGGTAGGCGGCGAATCTTTGTTAACGAGACTGGTATCATAGGACTCAGCTCGTGTTTTCTACCAACTGTTTGAATCTTTTTCCCGTTTATATTATCTACATTCCATTTCTGTTCATGTAAACTATATTTACATTCCTATTAATGAAATTGTTCTCTCGAATTATGTGATTGCCGAATATTTTTTACAACATCTACTAGATCCTCAACTCCATTGGGCTTGTCCATGCGGGAGTTCGACTCGTCCCTGCTTTAATTGGACTACCCACCGGACACCCTGAGTTATCAGAAAAAAACACAAGCAACTCGGAGTGGAACCAATTCGGAGGAGCAATTCCTTGGGGGAGGGGGCCGCCGCCTCTCCCCCCACCCCCAATTGCCGTGTTCTAATCTGATTGTAATCTTCACAATCCGTAAGGTGTTAATCTCATTCTTCTATGGTTCACCCTAAACCCGACTTTGGCTCAGTTTGCCCACGCAATGATAGGGTTGCAATGCTCAGTGTGGGCTAGCAAGCGTTAGGCTCACATCACGACGTTCGAGACAGCTTCTTACTTCGGTCTTAGTTGTTTTTATCGTCTTTTTGGGTTGTTTTTCTAGATCATTATCAGTGTATTTTGGTGCAATCCTTGTAAGTGTCGCTAGGCGATTTCATGAATGCAATGACTTCCGTTCAAAAAAAAAAATTTGGAGTGGAACCAAATTGCTTACCAGGCTTCTTTGAGGTTAGGGCCAACTTCTTGCGCCTGACGAGCGAGTTAAGAAGCGAAGATTTCCCAACATTGGAACGCCCAACGAGTGCAAACTCTGGAATCCCATCAGAAGGACAATCTTCAGTCCTCACACTGCTCTTCACAAACTCCGCTTGAGCCACCTGAGCACTACTGGCGTACTTGCTCAGCACAATATTGGAGCCCTTGAGTATTCTCGTGCTCAGCGGCGAGTTTGAGGACGGAGCGTCGGTATCCGGAGGCACAAAGAGCTTTTCGATGGGAACTTCGATGTGGGTTTCTTCTGAAACTGAAGGGTTTTGGAGGAGGGAGGTGGGTCCTGTGGGAAGAGAAGGGAGGGTTGGGGTTGAAGAGAAGTGGGAGATTGGGTTGGTTTTGGGTGTGGATAGGAGAGAGAAGGTGATGTGGTGTTTGGGTTTGGGGGAAAAGAAGAGGTAGAGGGAAAGAGAGAGTGGTGGGATGAAGATGGGGGAGTGGAGTTTCGGAAGGTGAGTGACGAACATCTCTCTCTCTCTCTCTCTCTCTCTCTCCCTCCCTCCCCCTCTTCCTGTGGATAGCAACAGGTTTCTAGCCGCAGATATTGTAGAGGGAAAAGTCTCAGCAGATCCTTTAGCAGCAGGATAGTGGACGGATCCGGCTGTGGTGCCCCAAAGTGGTATTGGGGCACCGGTGCCCCTGTTGACAGGCAGGAACGGGGAAAACATACGAAAATATCCACATTTTCATTGATTACGGCTTCGTTCATCAATAGATTTTTGTTTATAAAATATAAAAGTGATTTTATGATATTTTTATAAAATCTTTCTAGAATCTTTAGGAAAACCACTACATTTTATCGGTTAAAAACAACTCAATTTTATCACTCCTCCATAAAATGTTTATTTTATGAGATTTTCATAAAATGTAACTAAAATCTATTGGAGAACAATCTTACATGTGTTATTTTCCAAAAAGATTTGTTATTGGCAGTGATTTTTCTTCACTTAAACTCTTCTTATGGGTAAAAGAAGCAAAATCTCGTCTTCAATGATATACCCATTTATCTACCCAAATGGGTTTTGCCTTTTAAAGTGCACACAAAATCAATATAATCACAAATCGATCCGAACCTGGCCTATTTATTTGGTTAGGTTATGGTTCATTAGTGCAGTTATGGTTCTAAAATCTAAGAACCGGTAATTATGGGTTCTAAGATTCTTGGTTCTCATTTAAGAACCACTGGTTAATCGAACTCAACCGACCGTATAATATTAATATATATTATATATATGCATATATATTAAATATATTTATATATGTACAAAATTATGAATCTTATAAAATCCTATAATTATTTATTTATTTTATGAGTTATTTTGGTGCTCTAAATTTTAAATAATCTTTTGAACTCATGTCTTGTGATGAAGTCTTCCTTAATCGGGTAGAACCGGAACCGAACCAAAATCGGTCCGGTCTTGCGGTTTGGATCTGGACAGGTTCTTCATGTGTATTGGTTAGGTTTTGGTTCTTAATTTTGTAGAACCGGTCGGAATGGTCCGGTTACTGGATTTATAGAGAACCGGTCCAATCCGGACGGTGTGCACCCCTAGTTTTGCCCATTTCCCTACCCTATTTTGGAGAAATATAAGCCTTACCCATTTTTTCATGGTTTATAATGTTGTCATTGTAAGCCCTTTTTTTTTTTAGTAAAACTGAGGTTTTGCCATTAGAGATGTTCATACCAAAAATGAGTTTTTACTTAAATTTTGACTCAAATTGGGTATAAAAAAGGGTTAGGATTGGAGGTACTCTTAAAGCACATGCTCAATTTTTCAAAGCTCCGTTTGGTATGGCTCAATCCATTGGAAACCTATTTTTTTACTCAAATTATGTTTTCAAAAAATTAAAAATTACTCATATTTGCTCTCTCCTCCCTTCACCAGACCTAAAACAAGGAAATCTCATCCACCACCGCCATTGCAAGTTTTTTCCACCGCTACCTATGACCTTTTCTCAACCAATAACAACCTTGGAGCTGTCCACAAGAATCCATCGACGATTGAAGTTGTTCACGGCTAGAACTAGGGTTTTTTAAAATGAAGAGGGAGAGAGACGTACATGATAAGGCCAAATTGGGCTCCTAGCAGGAATATAGTCTGCCTTGCTTGAAAGGACTTAGATGTGCTATTTTACAAGACCCCCGTGGTCCTCACCATATAAATCAACATAAACTATTTGTTCCAAACAGGAACATGACGTTTTATTCATTCTGGTCTGGTAAGGCCAGGATCCTGCTCAGCTCTGTACTAACATGATTTCTGCTATGCCCAGATGCTCCTTGCACGATAAACAGGTCAAACCAGAGTCTTCTGGTCAGAAAGATAAGGTAGTTTATAACGAACCCTCAACTGAAATTCAAATCATAAGCAATCAATTGCATTTGAAAGGTTTAGCACCATGATACAAATAATCCCCCAACTGACGAGAGATCTCTCCGGGATAAACTCCCCCACCAAATCCGGTTGGTTACGCCGGATATTCAAAATACATCCTCTTTTGGGTGCATATAAATGTCATACCTCCAATGAGTAAAATGTGCACACAATATTTCGAATACTTGGTGAATTCAATTCCCTTCTACCTAAAACTAACTTAGGCATTGGAGGGGTGTTGGCCGGAATCACTCCGGTTTCGTACACCTTGTTTTGCAGGTTGTTGATTGGGATTGCCGGAAAACAACTCATCAGTACACCGTGAGAAGTAGCGGTCGACCACCACCCCCTGCCACTGAACCCACTAAAAAGTAGCCGTTTGAAATTTGGTTCTAGATTGATTAGGGAAAAAAGAAAGTTGGTTCTAGATTTGGTTCTCCCTGGATTTGATGAATTTTTTTAGTAAAACTCAATTTGTTCTAGATTTGGTAAATGAGTGGAGTAGTGTTTTTTGTGATTTTTACTCAAATTTCAGTTTGAATTCAAATTTGAGTAAGGGCTGAAGATGCTCTTAGTATTATTACTTTGTAATTCATCTGAAAAGTAAAAAAGAGTTGGTACATAGAAAAAAATCCAATTTTTGAGTCAAAATATTAAGAAAAGAACACCTAAAACATCGTGTAAATTAGTGACACGTTTAACCAACTAAGGCTCGCTCGGTTGGCCGGACTCTTGCATCTCAATAGAAGGTCAGGAGTTCGCATCTTCCCACTTGTGTGTATGTGTTACTATCAGTGTATTGTTGGGTTATCAGTTGGGTTGGTCTTATAATGATCGTGGACTTTGTTTCGAATCTCCTCAACTACACGTGGATGTTTTCCGCTTTGGTGTAATTCATATATGTATTCTCCTATCGTTTGACCAAAAAAAAAATTAAAGACATGTTTGATTCTCGAATTATTTTTTTAAAGTTTGAAGAACTAACTTATTGGCAATAAGTCAGTACTAGAACCGACTTAAGTTGTCCTTTTGAGTTGATAGATTGTGAGAGAATTACTTGTCTTGTAAAGCACAATAAGTAAGTTTTAAAAATAAGTCAATTTTGAGGAACATACTCTTAATTATGTGAATAAATGAGTAACGTGGGTCCTGGGATGGTAGCAAATTGCATATGAGATGAAATTAGTTGTGCTATGTGATGTGATATTGGTAGGAGTGTGAATCGTGTGATATAGGTTTGGATAAAAAAAAGTTACTTAAAGCATCTCTAATCTCGACTCATTTATTCTTCTTTTTTTCTTTTTTTCTTTTTTTTGAGAAAAAGGTAAAAATTCATCTCTAATGGCAGACCCATTGCTAATAATAAAAAATAATAAAAAAAAAAAAGGCAGACCCATTTCTATACCCCATTATTGGAAAAGTTGGATCGACCAATTTCTTTTTACCCTTTTTGTTTCAAAGCTTAATCTTATCTGTTGCTATTGAAATTATTTTTAGGGTACAATGAGGTTTTGCTAGTGGAGATGCTCATGCCCAAATTGAGTTTTTAATCAAATTTGACTCAATTTGGGTGTAAAAAAGGGGGTAAATGCCGGATAAGCTCTTATTAGGGTTGCAAAAGAAGTCAAATTTCGAATTGATTATTCAAGTTTTACTAGTAACATAGCTTTACTATAGCACTAACTTTGAAAATGACATACAAGATGTCTTGAAATTTGGTCTGTTTATTAGTCATCAAACCAATCTTGACGAGTTTCAATCCAACAAAATTGAAGAACTCTGCTATACTTGTCAAGCAAAGTAGTAGGTTGTCAAACAATATTTAGAAATTTACAAAATATTTTGACAACTTATGTAGTAGCCGAGGGTTACGAGAGGTCAAAGGGCCTTCGGCTCCTGCTGAACCCTCGTTGGTCTGAAATGGCTAAGGGTCAGATCACACGACTGAGTCGGCGACCGAGTACCGTGTGTCAAAGATGAAATAACGCCTCGGCGAATCTACACGCTTCGGCCGGTGCGACAACCATTTGTCAAGTCCCCGCCGAAGAGAACATTGCCGAAGGCACAGATTTCATGTTCACCTTGGTTGAAATGGAGGCTCAAACTGAAGGTCCTCCAGCCGTGGGCCACACCAAAAGGAAGATAACTAGCACTCATTACCTCGGCGACAGCCATAGCACGGGCGTACTTGCCGAGCCAGTATGTCACGCCCTCGAAAATTTAAAAGATAATTCATAAAGAAAATTCTACGTGGACGGTCAACAAGTCCACGAGGCACGCCAAATTCCACGTAAGACATAGAATTATAATAATCAACAGGTTACAGTAATCTAAGGGTACCCGCAAACCCCAATATGCAAATACATAAGTTTCAATTGTGTTTACAATCCAATGTCAAAAGAGAAAACTTGATTAAGTTACAAAATCACCTTAACAAAATATAAGTTCTAAGATGACTAAGTAACTCCTCCATTTAGCTTTCAAAACCAATGTATGTATGCACTCCAAGCACTTCATGTCATGCTCCTTGATGGGTACCTGAAAATTGATAGGTTGAGCTACACTAGCCCAGTAGGAAAGCCATTCTACTAACGCTAGGTGTATAAAGATGATAAGTGCACGTGAAATGAGCATGAGACAAACACAGTGGTTTGATAAATATGATGTTTCATGTTGAAAAGTGATGACTCATGAATGATATATGAATCAAGTTAAAAGTCCATGTGTTAACATTTATAAACTTGTCATCTTTGTTCAGAAAAACTTCTTTTATTAAATCTTGAGTGTTTCATACGTGCTAAGTACTTAAACTCCCTTTTTCACTTCAACTCCTCTATGAACTCTATCTATACATATATCGGGAAGTTTCAGGCCCGGTAACCCATACTAGGGTGTATACGTCCCAAATACTCTTATCCAGCCTGTAAGAATAGTATATTCCATGTTTCACAAGCCACGTTCACATGCCCAGCTACGCTGGTAATAACATTATATTCTGTGTTTCACAGGTCACGTTCACTATGCCCAGCTACGCTGGTAATAACAGTATATTCCGAGTTTCACAGGCCACGTTCACCATGCCCAGCTACGCTGGTAATAATAGTATATTCCGTGTTTCACAGCTGGCAATAACAATATATTCTGTGTTTCACAGGCCACGTTCGCCATGCCCAGCTACGCTGGTAATAACAATATATTCCGTGTTTCACAGGCCATGTTCGCCATGCCCAGCTACGCTGGTAATAACAGTATATTCCGTGTTTTAAAGGCCACGTTCGCCATGCTCAGCTACGTTGGTAATAATAGACCAACGTTATTATAACGTGACTCTTTCTATCTTAAAACATATCCGTTCATCAACCACACACACTCATCCTAAATTTGTAACGTCTCATCTATTCTTTACCATCTCGCCTTCTCTCATTTTCACAAACCATAGTGCAATCCTCCACTTACCATAGTGCAATCCTCCACTTCCTCCAACAAGGATCCATGTGTCCAAAGAAATGCCGGTATGTTCGAAAATAGCCTAAATGTCCATCAAAAGCCCAAGTACTCACCAAATTCTCAATAGCGTGTACCAAAAACCAATTTTCGCTAAGAACACTAAGGTTAGTCCAAAAATGTGTCCAAGAACGTATTCAATTGTCAAATTTAATACCCAAATATTCAAAAAATGTATCCAAGTATCCAATTATACCAAAATGCAATATCTTTCATGTAACATTCCATTTCCAAACACTTCTCAAAATATCCATTTATTTTTAATAGGGAATTAATCCCTCTGCCGAATTTTGTGGGCTCCGTTCACCTATGGCTAGGGACACACCGAATGGTGGCCCTAGTATTCACATTTATCCATAAAACACTTTTGATTCAAAACCCATTTCAAAACTTCACATTTTGTCCCATCGTTATCATTTGCATCGAAACGTCAAACCAACTCCTTACATTACTCAAATGTAGCCAAAATAAAGTTGGAGGGATGTACGATGTGTCAAATATTCAAGGGGAGGATAAATGATAAAAATATAATATTTTAGCGTTTTCCAACCAATCGGAGGTTTTTGCCCAACTGGTTGGGTCAAGACAGAGACAAGAACAATTTTTCAGAAAAGCCCAACTGGTTGGATGTTTTTGCCCAACTGGTTGGGCGGAGACAGATTCGAGCGAAATTTTCAGGAGTGCCCAACCGGTTGGAGGTTTTTGCACGACTGGTTGGGGAAACCCAGATTTCCTGCGAAAGCATGAAACTTCAACCCAAGTGCATATATGATGTTTTAGGCAAAAATTTGGAAATGTCAAGCAACTAATGGACATAGAGGGAGGGTAAAACAACCAACAATTGCATCAAACAACAACTCAATCCATAGATCACAAAATCAAATTGAACAAAACCCACTGAGGAAGAAAAATCATGATTTTGAGAAATTGGAAGAGCAAGAGTGAGATATATGGAACATATCACATTGATACAACTAGAGGGAGTAGAATTTGTTCTCATACCTTAAGAATTGAGCTCCAAATGAGAAGGAAATGAAAGCCCTAAGTTGTTCTTGCAAACCCAACCGAGATGTGCTAGCTCCAAACAAAACCACGGAGTCCCGGACTCCAAAACACGCGTAGATGACGGATATGAGGTTGGGGAGTGAGAGGCGTGAATTTTGGTGAAGATTTTGGAAGAACTTTGAGAGGGGGAGAAGAGGGAGAGAGAGGACTGATTTTTGAGAGAGGAAAGGAGTGTATATTTTGAGCAAAAATCAGCCATATACACTTATATATGCATCCCCTTTATGCACTTACACCTCCTAAGTTTCTAATGTGTTATAAATGAACCCAAGTGCATTTGCCACACTCACATTGGCCCCACATTAACTCATTTTCAATTTCTCACATTTCCCCAATATTATTTCCTGGATAATGCATAAAAATATTGGTCCTTACACAGTAGGCGGTGGCGGTACCCCCATGCGATGTCGAACCGGTGGTTTTGAGGGACTACGGTCTCCACCAAGCCATTTGGCTTTGGTTGTTTTTAGTTGAGGAGGTTGACTGATGTGACTGGTGACAGACAACTAATGTGGTGTCAAGCAGTGTCTGGACGGCGCGCTTGTGGCGTCTGACGGACCACGTGACGAACCGGAGAGTATTCCCAAGTTTTTTGACTTATCGGGCGTGCCAGGGCATGACGTCAGCCGAAGCGGCGGGGCTACCCAAGGCACTCATGACACTCCCGTGTGTTATGTCAGGTACGAATGGGGCGCGCGAGGAACATGGGTAACTTAGTGAGCAAGTCTCCCTTTGCCTATAAAAGGAGAGCTCACTAAGTTGATCTGGGATCCTTCTCTCCACTCTCTATACTCTCAAGTTTTCTCTCTCTACATTTCTAGTCACTTTCGCCACTTCGGTCACTTACTGGATCGTCAAAGTGCCTTCCCGGACCACCACCGTTCGGGCTAGGCGCTAATAAGGGCGTTACTTGTGTAGGTCATCTTCTCAGGCGATCACACTAGGGCTCAGACGAGGTCCAACTATTTCTCTAACTCCTCTCTCCATTCCAGAAGGTCCAAAAGGTTTACTTCGGAGAAGCACTCCCCACAACTTATTTCAAGCTTAAAAACTTGTTGGTGTGGGTTTGTGTACAAGACAAGTCTATTGCATGAACGTTTCTCCTATTTTTCTTCTATAATTAATCAATGAAATCGATATTTTTTGTATTTTTTATAATTTACTGTCATTTAATATTTTGGGAAAATGACCAAAAAATGGTATTTAAAAGTAATAATACCAATTCCATGGGAAGGTTATTAGAAATACCAGGATTCATGACAAGGAGAAAAGTAATTCCACATAAGTGGTAAGCCTTACTTGAATTGTCCAAAATACCCTCCTTATTTTTTAAGCCCTAACACACACCCCTTCACTCGTTCATTCTTCCTCCAGCTCCAACTCTCTCTCAGATCCTCTCTAACCACCACCGCATACACCGGCCACCATCGAAGAGCCGACCACCGACCACTTCCATCGCACCAACTAGCCGCCACAGTCACGTTTCACCTCCATTTCAGGGTTGAAAAGAACAAGAGAGAGAGAGAAGAGGGCGACGAACCCACCACACCGACCACCACCTCCGGCCTCCCGGTTGCTTCTTTCTCCCTCTCTCTCGTTCGTCTAGACTTTCGAAACCCTAGATTTTCTCTTGATTTTGATCCGAATTGGGAAAAACAAGAAAAACCACCATTTCGATTATCGTACCTCTATTTGTTTCCTTCATTGATTTATGGTTTCGTGCACCATGCCTAAGCCTCGTGTTTTGACGCTTTATGACTATACTTGGCTCATAATCGCATGCTTTTTTTATTTTGATTTTGCGAAATGCTGGTACAAAATGGGGTTTTCCCTTGAAGATGCTCATACTCAAATTTTGACCCAAATTGGGTGAAAAAAAGGGTAAGGATTGGAGATGCTCTAAGGTTTCCCATTAATTTCTTCGTGTGCGATCAAGCAAAATTTTCAAATAATGGGTCACCAAACCGACCATCCTTCCCAAACGCACAAAATTGAACTGTCTTCATTGTTCAAAGGTGGGAGCTTAATTGCAATCATTCACTTTGTTTAGGCAATGGAAACAATGAAATTGAGAGATGAGAACCAATAAATGGCATGTCAAATAAACAATGTTTATTACATTATTTATGTCCTCAATGGAATGGATTTAGTTGAGATCATGGTAATTAAATTTATCGGGTTTCAAATTCGGGCATGAATTTAACTGGTCTGAAGATGCATTTAAAATCCTGGATATGTCCGATCCAGTTTTTAAATTGAAAACATGGCGTATGATTTAAGTTCGTTTTTTTTTGCATTCTAAGTTTCCATATTGCCATGTTTGATGTGCATTTTGAGTTAATAACTCTTTTTGTTTACTTGATTTATGGTTTCTTGGCGATTACTTGGATATTAAGATCTTTTACCCCACTTCTCACTTGCCAACAGTAGTATAATGATGGGGAACTTACTTGTGAGTCCCCAAGTTTGTTAATTTCATTTGATAATTTCAAGGCACTGTGGCAAGTAGAACACCGAGTGACTTCATGAATATGCTTTATCTATATTCCACATACCTAAGGGTTCCTTTTGCAAATACGTAGCCATGCCCGAAGTACTTCTCAAAGGTGCAAAAGAATGGGAAAGGTGAACATGGACCTCCCCGCTGCAACCCAAGAGGAAAGCAACTCATCCTTGTCCTTGACTCCTGTAAAGTCCGCTAAAACTTGGAATTCTTTGCCTCTTGTGTGTGTTTTGTTTATAGTAGTACATTTTTAATCCTAATTCATAGCCTAAAGGGAATTCGTTCTCATACCTTCCGTTTATAGTAGTACATTTTTAATGTCGATGTCTTTAGCTCTACATGTACATTCCAAATGCATATGATGTTTTTCTTTTAGTGGAAACTCTCTCTCTCTCTCTCTCACTTGAAGATCATGTTAAGTCGTTCTTGCTCAAGCTAATTGACAACATATTATTCTCTTTTGTAGTTTGATGTGTTTGCTAGTGGTGTCGATACATCTACCACCGAAATTGCATCTTCCTCAAAGAAATTGAACCACTCCCGAGGTTAGAATCTTCATTTTTCTTCTCCTCCCTTTTAATGACATTTGGTTTATGATTGACTAAAAGTTGCTTCTTAACGTTAGTCAATTTTGGAAGTCTGAGAAGTTGAAATTAGTCGTTGACTTGGACGATCGCCAAATATACTTTTGTGAAGCGAAAGTGTGAAACTATATAGTCGTCGAATCAATTATGACTTGATCATGTACCGGTGCTTAAAAAGACTCGTCAAGGCAACTTTATGTGTAGAATAATCCGCCGCATAACTCTATACAAATTATGTGAAGCTAGGCCGATTTGTAGATCAACTAGCGTAAAAGGGCTCTACTTGCCATTATCGGGACTAATTATGCGCACCATTTTCCGTGGCTTGTATCGGTGCTATCTTACTTTCACCTAGTAGGAGTTAATTTCGGATTAACAACAAAAACAAGCAAAGGTCTCGGATTATGGATTAGGCAACTCAAGTTATTATGTTTGTTTGCTTTTACTCGATTCACATATTTCATCTTGCCTTTCCGAGTTCAAATAAACTATCAATTTATGCGCAAAATCTTGCCAAAAATAAGACTCAACAATGTTGTCTCTGAAATTGCAACGTGCCATCGGTAATGTTGAAGCACTACCGCAAGGAGTTGTTGTAGGTGTTGGAGCGCACCATCTCCGCTCTTCTTCAGAAGGACAAAGGCGTGTCACTTAATTGCGGAAGCAGCTTCACACAAAAACCTAGGAAAGATATGTATATGGTGGATGCCTTGGTTTTAAGAGGTGCAAGCTAAAAACGTGTTCTACTGTTTGTTTCCTAGATATGCCTAAGGAGTACATCTATGAGTCAGGGACTGCTCCATTAAGTATCCAAACCAAATCAAAGTGCATACTTGGAAAAGACTACCCTAAACCAGTTACTAATCTAGCAGAGTTCTCTGTTTCTCCTAGTTATACCAAGACTTGCTATAAATTATTAATCACCTTTGGAAATACCTTGTTGAAACCATATGCATCATACGGTGACTCATGAACTAAAATTTTGGATTTTGATGAGCATCGGTGCCTTTACTTGTATCCATTACGTGGCGTGAACTAGTGCTTCAAGAATTCCACGTTTGAGATTATGTTACATATATGGAGGATGCATATTGTATTGTTGGGGCAAGTCCACATTCACCTATTTCCCTTCTAGGAACCTAGAATGGCAATGTATTGAAAACTCATCATATGTTCCTTTTACTAACTGCAGGGGTGTTCATAACGTGTAGCAAGGCATTCAATGCATATATCGGAGTTATATTCTAACTTTGATGATGAACATGAACTAATAAGCGAGGCATATTGATAGAAGAGCCTTGACAATCTTGTATTCGTGCGAGTTGAGTCCTGGATCTTGTAGTTGTGCATTTGTGCTATGCATATAATTTACAACTGCTTTGTCCCCCACGAAACCCCGCTAATGATCTAGTCGACATTATCATCAAGAACCGAACATCCCAAAGGCTTCAAACAACTCAACAAAAGTCCTGGTCTTAGATGCATTACCTTGCAACTTGCAGAGGGATGCAAGGGAAACCGCACAACCAACAACACCTTAAACCGCCACCACTAGAAGACGATTTCACTAAAGTTTTTGCTCCCAATTGAAGCGTAGAACTACCCACTTTTCACAAAAGTTTTTTTTTTTTAAATTGTACCCACTTAGGAGAGAGGATAAATGTAATGATGTTTGGAATATATTAGACAGAGAATCATTTCGATAAACAACAATAGAGTGTTTGGGAACTTGGTGGATGTTTTTGGGGCACTACTTGGAAATGGGACACAAATTTGTGACGACAGAGAAAACCTTGCTCTTTCCATCAAACATGGTTGTTCATTGTATGAGGTTTACTTGCACTCTATCTCACATAAGATACACCAAACGATCTCACATTGTAAAAGACATTTTTCTAGAACAACCACTAAAAATGTATGCGAGAGAAAAACTTGTCTCGTAAAGCTTGAAAATCTATGTGGCTTGATATATGCGAGAGAAAAACATGTCTCGTAGATCTTGAAAATACAATAAAAACAAGTCCATCCGTTTGATGTTCCATTGTCGGTCGAGTGACCTTTGCACTCTTTTTATAACATGAAAAACAATGTACATCATCATTGACACTAAAAACTTGCTCCGAGCAACAACAAAACGTGCTCTTTGTATAACCTTGACGTGCACTCTATATGAAACCACAAGCACTGATCGTTTCTTCCCGTAAATTTTATTTCTTATTTCCTTAGGTTTTTAGATGGCATGAACCATGCATACAAGTCCATCCGTTCGACGTTCCATTGTCGGTGAGTGACCTTTGCACTCTTTTTATAACATGAAAAACAATGTACACACGACACTAAAAAAAACTTGCTCCGAGCAACAACAAAACGTGCTCTTTGTATAACCTTGGCGTGCACTCTATATGAAACCACAAGCACCAGATCGTTTCTTCCCGAAATTTTATTTCTTATTTCCTTAGGTTTTTAGATGGCATGAACCATGGATACAAGTCCATCCGTTCGACGTTCCATTGTCAATGAGTGACCTTTGCACTCTTTTTTAAACATGAAAAACAATGTATCATCACGACACTAAAAAAACTTGCTCCGAGCAACAACAAAACGTGCTCTTTGTATAACCTTGACGTGCACTCTATATGAAACCACAAGCACTGATCGTTTTCCCGTAAATTTTATTTCTTATTTCCTTAGGTTTTTAGATGGCATGAACCATGCATACAAGTCCATCCGTTCGACGTTCCATTGTCGTCGAGTGACCTTTGCACTCTTTTTATAACATGAAAAACAATGTACTGTCACTGACACTAAAAAACTTGCTCCGAGCAACAACAAAACTTGCTCTTTGTATAACCTTGACGTGCACTCTGTATGAAACCACAAGCACCAGACTTTTCTTCCCAGAAATTTTATTTCTTATTTCCTTAGGTTTTTAGATGGCATGAACCATGCATACAAGTCCATCCGTTCGACGTTCCATTGTCAGTGGAGTGACCTTTCCACTCTTTTAATAACATGAAAAACAATGTACAAACCACCGACACTCGAAAATTTGCTCCGAGCAAGAACAAAACTTGCTCTTTATATAACCTTTGACAAAAACAAAACTTGCTCTTTATATAACCTTTCCTTAGGTTTTAGTGTGAAACCACAAGCACTGACCGGTCTTCCCGTAAATTTTATTTCCCATTTCCTTAGGTTCTTAGATGGCATGAACCATGCATACAAGTCCATCCGTTCGACGTTCCATTGTCGGTGGAGTGACCTTTGCACTCTTTTAATAACATGAAAAACAATGTACATGAATTTACATGAAAAATTTGCTCGAGCAAGAACAAAACTTGCTCTTTATATAACCTTGACTCCGCACCGTGTATAAAACCACAAGCACTGATGGTCTTCCCGTAAATTTTATTTCTCATTTCCTTAGGTTTTTGGATGGCATGAACCATGCATACAAGTCTATCCGTTCCACGTTCCATTGTCGGTGAGAGTGACCTTGCGCTTTTTTTATAACATGCAAAACAATGTACTTGTCACTAACACCGAAAAATTTGCTCCGAACAAAAAAAACGTGCTCTTTATATAAGCTTGACATGCACTTTGTGTATGAAATAAACAAGCACCGAATTTTTCTTCCCCGAATTTTATTTAATATAACCACCACATTTCATTTAAAATAAATACAAGCAAAATAACTTTGCACCGTAAATAAAAAACACTTGCACCTTGCAATAAAATCATTGCACTCACGTTAGTCCAACTTGCCTTGCCGCCTGAGATCAAATCAAACCCTTCCCCCGAGATAAAAATCATTGCACTCACGTTAGTGTCGGATGAAGATACATCGTTAGTGTCGGATGACGATACATTGTTAGTACATTGTCGGTCATCGACACTAACGTGAAAAACAATGTTAGTCCAACTTGCCTTGCCGGTTGAGATAAAATCATTGCACTCACGTTAGTCCAACTTGTCTTGCTAGGTGAGATCAAATCAAACTTGCAACATTTGCTCTCTCTATTAATAAATTTTGCATGTTAAATGATAGGGTATGGTTAAATTGCATCTATTTTTTTTTTTTTCTTCGAGATTTTACATATTGCACCCTATCTTCTATATACTTGCACCATTACTCCAATGTGAGTGAGAGGAATAGGATAAGGATGGAATCCATATGCAACTCACAATAGTAAAAAGAAGGAGAAAAAGAACCCTCAAAAAGAAGGAGAAAAAAGAACCCTCAAAAAGAAAAGTAAAAAACACAAAATAACACCGGATTTACATGGTTCACTCAATGTGAGCTACGTCCATGGTCTTTATACTATAATGAGGATGCATACAATAACTTAGTGGATGGTGATTGAGGTGCTAAGCTAAACCGGACAATTGAGTTATAAAATATATATATACTTAGAACTTGGGCAAAAGCCAATCCCGATAAGTGTACCAATTGTAAATTGCCCTACCTTGGCTTGAAGCAAGAATCGAATATGTGGCCACTATTGAGAAGAGTAAGTCAAATCCATTGACAAAATTCATCGACTATGTGGCTAATTGTAAATTGCCCTAACTTGGATTGCCTAAGTCAAATCCATCGCCTCTGGCCTCCACCAATTGGTAATTTCACAAGGTGATGTTGTTTTGATCCTACTGCCTAATTCAGTTTACTTCCCCATCATTGTCTTCAGAGTCCTCTACCTGGGTGCTATTGTGACTACCATGAATCCTCTCAGTACTCTCTTTGAGATCAACAAACAAGCACTTGATTCAAAACCAACTCTTGCCTTTTCCATGGACTTGAAGATTGTGATGTAGCGTAGTATCCTACTTAATTGTAAACATGCTGGTTTCTTAATTGGTTATAGAAAATCCAATTCAGTTTTAATACAATGAATCTGCGTTCTTTTCTCTGTTATTGCTGAGATGTTAAGAAAGTGCCATTTTTCTTAACAACAAACCCTTTATGATTCTGAATCTGAAGCTTCACAGACTCGATCGAATCACTCCAAAACACGCATCAGACCCAATAATCCAGAACCAGACATGGCGACATATATCACAATCAATTCGTCCGACTACTAGTCATGAATGTTTCCAACGGAAATGGCATTCTCAATTGGCAACGGACAAATCGTGACACCGGCCGACGACATTCTCACTACTCAAACAAATCCAAGCCTAAGAATTAATTTATTGAAATTTTTCAATAAAACAATCAAAGGGCCAAAGCTTCTTATCAGGATTCAGACATTTTGTACAGAAACCCTATACAATCTAGTATCCAACAACTAAACTGTGTATATACGAAGAACTTAAAAAAAAATCCCCAAATTTGGGAAACCCTAGCGAACGAATTGAAGCTGAACCACGAATCCCGTATAAGATCGTTAGCGTCTAGCCATCTAGGTGTGGGAATTTGAGTGAATCGAAGAGAAGAGAGAGAGAGAGAGAGAGAGAGAGAGAGAGAGAGAGAGCAAGAAACAAATAAATTAGGTGAGAGAGAGAGAGATTCTTACCAGAGAGCAAGAAACAAATAAATTAGGTGCATTTGGAGCTGATATGTACAGAAAATGATTAAGGCGATCAATCGGCGACGAATTGATGGGGGCTCCGTCGACGACTGAGTTAATTGACGCAGAGTGCTTCTCGTCTGTTTTTGTGCTCCAAGGTGCGGCTGCTCTGGAGAGAGAGAGAGAGAGAAATGGGATGTTGAAGAAGAGAGGCCAGTAGAAAATCGTGGGTTAGGTTTGAGAAGCTGATATTATTACATTGAGGGTATTGTGGGCATTGCAGGTATAAATTGCCATGTATCTGTCATTTCTTTTCTCCTTACCGTGTCTTTGGCATTTCCCAAACCATGACCACATTTTGGTCATTATTTGCTCCTAACACCGTGTATTCGTCATTTCCCCTAATATTTTCTACTATTTTTTCCTGTTAAAAAACGATATACGTATTTTCTCCAATTTGTCTTGGAAAGAGATTTTGTTTGTTTTATTGTCCATTTTCTCCCCATTCTTCCTCTCATGTAAGTTCCAAGCAAACCCAAATCACCACTTGTGAACTTCCCACCACCATCTCTTCAGATTTCTTCTCTTCAAACCAAAACCCATCGCTAGCTTTACCACTCCGAGATCGATCGGTTCCACTGCACAAATAAATCAACTGGATCTCTTCCTCGTTCGACTTCAATGGCTCCTCCAGCTCAATCTCAGCGCCCCTCCCCTTCTCCTTCTCAACCCTCCGGGTACCTCTCTCTCTCTCTCTCTCTCTCTCTCTACAAGTCTCATCCGACGGAGAACTCGATAACAACTCTGACTCCAATTTTGTCTTCAATTGACATTCAATTGTTTACTGTTTATCATACATACAGTTTCACTTTAATTGTGTTTAATTGGCCACTAGTATCCTCCAAGTCAATTTCTCTCCTCTCCGTGTGTAAGTATCATCATCATGTATATGTATGAATGATCTGTGTAAAGGGTAAGTAGTGCATGATGTTGAGGTAAAAAATGATGAAGAGTTTTCCACTTTCTTTCTCTGTTGGTCACGTTCAAAAAACACAAAATGCATCTGTAGCTCATAAATTCTAATGGTAACCCTAATTCTGCCAGAAAAGGAGAGGTTTCGGATCTGAAAATGCAGCTCCGGCAGCTGGCTGGGAGCCGAGCCCCCGGAACGGATGACTCCAAGAGAGATCTATACAAGAAGGTGATCTCGTACATGACGATCGGGATCGACGTGTCGTCGCTCTTTAGTGAGATGGTGATGTGCTCGGCCACTTCGGATATCGTTCTAAAGAAAATGTGTTATTTGTATGTGGGGAATTATGCCAAGGGAAACCCCGATATTGCGCTGCTCACTATAAATTTCCTTCAGAAGGATTGTAAGGATGAGGATCCGATGATCCGAGGGCTTGCTTTGAGGAGCTTGTGTTCGTTGCGAGTGGCGAATTTGGTGGAGTACTTGGTGGGGCCTTTGGGATTGGGGTTGAAAGATGGGAGTAGTTACGTGAGGATGGTGGCTACAATGGGGGTTTTGAAATTGTATCACATATCGGCTGCAACTTGTATAGATGCGGACTTTCCTGCAATGCTTAAGCATTTGATGCTTAATGACCCGGATGCTCAGGTTGGCTCATCTCATTCACCATTGTTGGTTGTCAATTAGTAACTACTCATCATCATAGGTGTTATTATGTAAACACATCTGCGAGTATATATGTCAATTTAGGTTCTGCAAAAGCCAATGATGAGTCAATATAAGCAAATGTTCAGAGGGCCTACAAATAAGTGAAACCTTGACCTCCCTTCGGTTTTTGCATATTAACATGAACTGATTTTGTCAGTTGAGTTAGTCGATGCATCAATTTTGGTTCTTTCATTGCTAACTCATGATGCATTTAAAGTTGCAATGACGTTATCACTTGTCACTTGGTACCAATGAAATTAATCCGTGGGCAAAAATAAGTAATTCATGGAAAAATAAGGTGGACACATGAATTGATATGGCCAATATGGCTACTCGTATTGTAAAAATTTGTGTTTTACATAATCATAATCGGTTACAAAAGGTATTGAGCAAGTTGGTCACTCACCTCAAGGCCATGAATTGGCAACTCATATTGACCTGTTATCAAACGACACAGAAGCTTAAGGGCTGGCAAAAAACTTTCCAAGCACTTTTTTGTGTCACCTCTCTCTATGCAAAAAATCAGTCCACATGAAATCTTGGTTCTTGCTTTGGAGAGTAAACCAAGTTTAAAGTGGAATTAAAATGTTGGTGAACATGGCAAATACTGTGAGGAAATAGGACTGATGGACAAAGATATGGGTTGAATAAGTAAGTTTGTTTTTCATTGTTTTGGTACAACACTTGCTGGTTTATAGTTTTCACTGTTTTAATACCAACAAAACACCAAAACCTAGGAAACTATTTTACAAAAAAAAAAATGTTCCAACAACGGTTCAGTGACGTGCTGTTGTCTATGTTCTTTTCCTATCTATGATCATTAACATCTTCCTTTCCCTTTGCCCTTAGGTTTTTAGTCTGAAAACAATTTAGACATGTTTTGGGTGTTAAATACTTAGAATACTACTGAAGTATATGAAGATGGATACGTGGTTATTCTTCTGCTTCATTTTGTTTGGATAACATTGTAGTTATTCTTGTGCTTCATGTCTTTGGTATTATCGGAGTTTCTTCTCTTCTTAGAAATAAAGGGTTATTCGTCTGCTGAGTCTTAGCTCTTTTAGGTGTTTATGATTTGTTGGTATGACCATTTGTTGCATTTCCTTTTTGCATATCAGGTAGTTGCAAACTGCTTATCTGCCCTTCAAGAAATCTGGAGTTTGGAAGCAAGTCAGTCTGAGGAAGCATCAAGGGAGAGAGAAGCACTGCTTAGCAAGCCACTAATATATTACTTTTTGAACCGGTATGATTTTTTGCCTGCATGTGCCACGAATTCTATGAATTGTGTTTAAAAATATGGTCTTTGTTACATGGACTCTTCAAATTCATGAATTTAGTAATTACCATTGTCAGATACTCCGTACCATTATTTCCTATACTCTATGGTGCACGGACACGGGAATTCTAAAAAAATGGGGATACGGACACGGCGGGGGACACGCCACGTGTAGATGTATTTATTTATTTATTTATTATTTATATAATATATATAGATATATATGTATATTATTTTTTTAGGGAGAGAGAGAGAGAGAGAGAGAGAGAGAGAGAGAGAGAGAAGGGTTCCAAACTCCTATTGATCGACTTTTTCCTTTTTTTGGAAAACATTGACTTTGTTGACTGATGGGGTAGAGAGGAGATATATATATATATAGCATAAATTACACTTTTTACCCAAAGTTTTGATTAATTATAAATTTACCCCAAAAAGTTTAAAAAAATTTCAAATTGACCCCACCATGTCCCCATCCGTGTCCCCCATGTCCCCCTCAAAAATTTCAATTAAGCCGTGCACCCTCCACGTGGCGTGTCCAGACACGTTTCCCACGGTGTCCCCGTGTCTCGACACTTGCGATACGGTGACCCTTAGAAGTGTCGCTGCTTCATAGCCTATACTAGTTCAAGCAACCATCTACCCTAAAATCATTATTCTATACGAATGAAATCTGGTCATGTCTTTGTATTCTTGGATAACAGACTCATATCAGAAATAATTGAATCCACCTCTTAGACATGTACCATATTCCAAATTGGTTTTTGGATGCTTTATTGATTGAAATTTTGATTTGAGACATATTTTGCATGTCAGCAATAAGTCAGCAATAAGTAGAGATGACACCCGTGTTCTTCACTGGTGTGATGAGCATAAGAGAGGCATCTATGCAAAAAAATGTCACTTTTGCTTTACTTTACTTTTTTTCTTCTGATTATTATCAAAACTCTTGAAGAAAACATATATTATTTGCTCGAAAGTTTTGGGGTTTGGTGCTCACTTAATTGTGGTTTATATTTTACTTCAAATTTAATTCCCAATGATGATTATATACAGAATGAAGGAATTCAGTGAATGGGCCCAATGCCTTGTCCTTGAGTTGGTAGCCAAATATGTACCCTCAGATAGCAATGAGATATTTGACATGATGAATCTTCTCGAAGATAGGCTACAACATGCAAACGGTGCAGTTGTCTTAGCAACCATTAAGCTGTTTCTGCAGTTGACATTGTCTATGACTGATGTCCATCAACAGGTGCCTATCATGATTTCAATTTTCTTGTTGGTTTTTGAAAGGATGCTCATTTAAACATCGTTGTTGATACATTAATTTTAGTTAACATTCATGTCCAGGTGCTTATTTAAACTAGATTACTCAGTGATCTAATAATTCGAGTGATAGTGATAATCTGTTACGGGTCTATATGGTACGGGAGATTCATTGGGTTTAGCTATTTCATTGGTGTTTCTTTGTTGATATGTTGCTATTTGAGTTTTGATACTCCTTCACTTACATGCTGCAATGGCTGTTATGATCATTCATGTGCATGCCATAAGTTAGTATCATCTTCCTATCATCAACGTACATGGCACAGGATCTCTTTACACGTGGAAGGATTTCAAGTTTAATATTTTCACACAAGAACCACTGACACAACATTGGACATTGGCACTCATCACCTTCCCACTTATTGGACACTAGAATATCAATGTGCCATATTTCATCTGTTATACCTTGTTTGTTCCTCTTTGATGCTATTACATTGTCCTTACGCAATGTCATTTGTGATTTATGATCTTTGTTACATCTTTAAACTTGGAGGATGCTTATTGCATGAAAATGCAGTTCATTGTTTACTGGTTGCTCTTTATTACAGTTCTCTCCAGTGAGGTCATTGTGTTATATGGGGATATCTGGGCTCTTCCTTTAAATCTATTGCTTTCATTTGTGGAGATTTGACTTTCCTTAATTGAACTTGACTGTGTTTAGGTTTATGAGCGTATCAAAGCACCTTTGCTTACCTTGGTCAGCTCAGGGAGTCCAGAGCAATCTTACGCAGTTCTAAGCCATTTGCATCTTCTGGTGATGCGTGCACCAATGCTTTTTTCTTCAGACTACAAGCACTTCTATTGCCAATACAATGAGTCATTTTTTGTGAAGAAATTGAAGCTTGAGATGTTGACTGCAGTAGCCAATGAGAGCAATACTTATGAAATTGGTAAGTGGACCATAGCAGCCACACAAGGCTTCATAGAAATAGCTGTTGTGGCTATGTGTGCCCTGGTTGGTGACTTGTCTTTCTTTGTTAGCTTTTCAAGGATGACTGATGTGTTGTAATCTTATCGAGTCCGTTTCAGTTACCGAATTATGCGAATATGCTGCAAATGTTGATATTCCTATGGCAAGAGAGTCAATTCGGGCTGTTGGGAAAATAGCTCTGCAGCAGTATGACGTGAATGCCATTGTAGATAGACTGCTTCAGTTTCTGGAGATGGAAAAGGACTACGTGACGGCTGAAACACTGGTAAAGATCTTGTCGGTTTATTCTGGGAGTTAGAACGTTCTATCACTTGAAGTCAAGCATATTTCAGCTTTGCTGATGATAAGAAATTAAGTTTGGAGTTCTTTGTGTAGGTTCTTGTAAAAGATCTTCTCAGGAAATATCCTCAATGGAGCCATGACTGCATCGCAGTTGTTGGGAATATCAGCAGCAAAAATGTTCAAGAACCAAAAGCCAAGGCAGCTCTTATTTGGATTTTGGGAGAGTATGCTCAAGAGATGCAGGATGCTCCTTATGTTTTGGAAACTTTAATTGACAACTGGGATGATGAAAATTCTGCTGAGGTAACAACGTAGTGCATTCTCCATGTGACAGTAACTTTCTAGTAGAGTTTTGGACGTTTTTCTGACAGTAGTATTAAAAAAACAAGTTTTTTTTTTTTTGGCGGAATTTCTAACTGGACAGCCGTTGGCCCTGTTAAGCTTTATTTGTTTGTTAGTGAAATCACTTCCAAGTGGGGTAGGCTCTCTTTTTTGACTGACTGCAAGTAAAAACTCTCTCTCATTGTCGAATTGATGTCAAGTTTTGTTTACATCTGCCTTGCCTGGTTGGGCCAAGGACAGTATTGTTAAGTTACCAACTCTCCCAAAAGCTTAAGTTGTTAGGAAATGGGCCCATCAATGTATATCAAGCTATCTAACACCCTTCCCCACGTGCAACTCCGTTTTGAACGTGTAGGTGCAAATTTTCAGAGATAGAGCAGAATAGAATACGAATGGGAGAAACCTAATACAAACGGAGAGACTTGAACCCAAGATAACGCAGCACGAAAGCAAGAATAATAATCCCGAGTCCACGGGGGCTGGAATCCACCAGTAGAAGGATAAAACTCTCCAAGAGAAATATTATTGATCAATAGGAAAAAGCCCCTAGCCTTTGTGCCTTACAAGAGTACTTATACTACTAGAAACATAAAGAATAAAAGAAACAAATCAAAAGTCAAATCTGCCAAAGATTGGGCAGAACATTCCTAATAAAACAAAGAGAAATCTTCCTAAAATTATGCTAGATTGGTCTGAATAAAGTAGAAAAGGAAAGAGTTATAATCCCTCAGAAGATTGCAATCAATCACCAATCAATCACAGTGATTTCTTCAATTTACTGAATTGAATCAATCATAGTGATTGATTCCTTCAATCACTAATTGATTCCTTCAATCACTGTCCTGCATCAGTCCCCTCCACTTCAGAAAAACTTGCCCTCGAGTTATACTCTGGATACAACGGCTTGTCTGGATGGTACTCGAACAAATCTGCAACGTTGAAGGTAGAAGAAATCTGCATATGCTCTGGAAGATCAATGACATAAGCATTGTCATTAATCTTCGCCTTGACGCGGAAAGGACCATGCTTCCTGTTTGCTAACTTACTGTAAGTTGCTGCTGGAAGCCTGCTCTTACGTAGATAAATCATCACTTGATCTCCCTCTTTGAATACTTTAGCTCGACGATGTTTGTCTGCCGCTGCCTTATATTTTTGTTGGCCTCCTCTAAACTCTGTTTCACCTCAGTCTGAATATTCTGAACCCTTTGTGCCATGTTCTCTGCTGCGATGCTCTGACCTGGAAGCTTTGGTAAGGGAGCCAAGTCAAGTGCAAGCTGTGGAGGATAAGTGTAGACAATCTCGAAAGGGGTCTTTCCTGTCGATCTATTCATTGTGCTATTAAATGCAAATTTGATATGAGGAAGAGCTGCATCCCATTGTTTTGGCCGATCACCTGAGACACACCGGATCATGTTTCCCAATGATCGATTCGTTACCTCGGTCTGCCCATCAGTCTGCGGATGGCTAGTGCTACTATAATTCAAACTCATATCAAATCTCCTCCACAATGTTCTCCAGAAATGGCTGAGAAACTTGACATCACGATCTGAAGTAATAGTCTTGAACTCCATGCAAACGAACAATTTCTTGAAAAAGAGGTTCGCCACATGAGTAGCATCTGATGTCTTTCTGCAAGGAATGAAGTGAGCCATTTTGGAGAATCGGTCAACTACTACGAAAACAGAATCCATACCTCGTTGAGTCCGTGGAAGCCCCAAGACAAAATCCATGGAGAGGTCCTCCCATATGTTTTCTGGTATGGGCAATGGGGTGTATAGACCTGTGTTTTGTGACCCTTTTGCCTTTTGACAAACAAGACACTTCTGCACGAACTTGCCAACATCCCTCTTCATTTGTGGCCAATGGTATCGCTCTCCCACTAGAGCAATAGTCTTGTCACGTCCCACATGACCTCCTAGTCCTCTGCCGTGCAAGTCCCGGATGATCTTCTCCTTAGTGATGCCCTTGGAATACACAACTGGTTGCCATAGAAGAGAAAGCCATCCTGCACATGATAGTTTCCAGCATCTTGTTTCAGTTGACACTTCCTCCAGACACTACTAAAATCTTCATCCTCTTCATACAACTCCTTGATGAATTCAAAACCAACAATTTCCGAACTAAGAGTTGTAAGCAAAGCTGCTCGCCGACTCAACGCATTAGCGAAATTGTTTTGTTGCTCGGTCCTATGCTTGAGAACAAAAGTGAATCTTTGAATGAAAGAAATCCATCTGGCATGCATTATGTTCAAGCTTCCTGGGTATTAACAAACTTTAGCGCTTGGTGATCACTATAGAGCACAAACTCTCGCTGGACGAGATAATGCTCCCAATGCTTGAGGGCCCGAAGTGCTGCATAAAATTCTTGCTCATAGGTAGTCCATTTCTGCCGTGCCTCGCTGAGCTTCTCGCTGAAATATTCCACTGGCCGACCTTCTTGAGAAAGGACAGCCCCGATTCCCACAACAGAGGCATCACATTCAACTTGAAATAACTTGTCAGTCTGGCAATGCTAAAACTGGAGCACTACACAACTTCTCCTTGATCAACACAAAACTTTTCTCTTGCTTATTCCCCCACTGAAACTTTCCTTTCTTCATACACTCGGTGATATGTGCCACGATACAACTGAAGTTCCAGATAAACCTTCTGTAGAAAGTAGCTAAGCCATGGAAGCTTCTAACTTGACTAACATTTGTTGGAGTCGGCCAATCCCGGATCACCCTAACCTTCTCTTCGTCCACTTGAATGCCATTTGCCCCAACAATAAATCCCAAAAACAACAACTTTTCTGTCAAAAACAACACTTCTTTAGGTTAACATACAAGTTGTTGTCTTGAAGGACTTGAAGAACTTTTCGCAAGTGGTTCATATGATCAACTTCTGACTGGCTGTAAATTAGTATATCGTCAAAATACACCACAACTTGATTCATCACCCTCATAAAGGTACTTGGTGCATTAGACAGCCCGAATGGCATAACTAGCCACTCATATAGCCCTTCCTTCATCTTGAAGGCTGTCTTCCACTCATCTCCACTGTGAATTCTTATTTGGTGGTAGCCACTACGCAGATCAATCTTGAAAATATTTTAGAACCAGCAAGCATGTCTAGCATGTCACTCAAGCGCGGTATCAGGAACCTGTACTTTACCGTAATCTTGTTGATTGCCCTGCTATCAATGCACATTCTCCAGCTCCCATCTTTCTTTGGTGTGAGCAATGCCGGTACTGCACAAGGACTCATACTCTCTCTGATAAGCCCCTTACGGTTCAGTTCAGCAACCTGCCTTTGCAGTTCTTCACTCTCTGCAGGACTCATTCTATAGTGTGGAAGATTTGGCAGACTTGCTCCCGGTACCAAATCAATGCAGTGCTGAATATCCCTCATAGGTGGTAAGCCATCAGGAAGTTCATGAGGAATAATGTCTGGAAATTCTTCCAACAAAGGCTGAATCACCTTAGGAACATTAGAATCTGCAAGCACGGGTTCTTGTCCCTTGACAACTAAAACAAGAAGTTCACCAGCCTTTTTCATATCTTCAACAAAATCAGATGCGGGAAATGCAACAAAGGATTTCCCTTCCACTTTAGAAGCTTTAGGTAGTCCTTGCAGTGGAACTAATTTAATTTTCTTCTTGTTCCAACTAAACTCATATGTGTTGTCCCTTCCCTTATGAATTACATCTACATCATACTGCCAAGGCCTCCCTAGCAACACATGACACGCATCCATATCTACTACATCACAAGTTACTGCATTTCTATAACTTTTACCAATTGAAAGAGGAATACAACATATTTCTGTTACCTTGATCTCTGCGCCCCTCTTGATCCATCCGATCTTGTAAGGAGAAGGATGATTCTTGGTCCTCAGTTGTAACTTGTCGACTAGAGCCTTTGACACAATATTCTCACTGCTACCGCTATCAATGATAACATCGCACACCTTATCATTGATGGTACAGCTAGTTCTGAAGATGTTATGTTGCTGCAGGTCAGACTCATGCTTTGGTGCATACAAAAGTCTCTGCACAACACAAACAATTCGATCTCCATGATCCCCCTCTACGACTTCAACCTCTTCATCATCATTCTGATCTTCATAGTCATAATTCCCTTCATTCCCAAAATCTGCTGGATCATCCTCAGCTACGTCAACCAAATTAGCCTGCCTTCGGTTTGGACACGTGTTGGAACGATGTCCAGGCTGTCTGCATCGATAACACGTATCAATGCTGGGACGTTGATAAGGATTATTGTTTCTTTGAGGCTGAGGAACTGCTGGTTGTTTGTGCTGAACTGGATCATGTTGGTTTACTCGTTGAGATACCTGTTGATGCTGAACTTGTGGATTAAATTGCTTGCTCCAATCAAATGCAGCTCGGTTTGAATCGGAAGCTCGGTTTGAATCAGAAACTGATCGGCTAGTGGATGGGCCTTTGGCTGGAACCCTTGACAGCTGAGCCTCGGCCTTGTAAGCCAAGTTAACAGCTTCAGACAAATTCCAAACAGTATGAAATGCAATCTGATCTTGTACTGCATTGTTGAGGCCTCCAATATACCTTGTCACTTGCTGATTTTCTGTCTCTGATAAGTTATTCCGAGCATTTAAACGATAAAACTCTTCAGTGTACTCATTGATGGTTCTGTTACCTTGCCTGCAATTTTGGTACTGCTGGTATAAGATCTGTTCATAATCAGGAGGGAGAAACCTAGCTCGCATCAACTGCCTCATCTTATTCCATGTACGGACAGGTTGTTTCCCTTGCCTTCTTCGATTATGCTGCAACTGCTCCCACCAAGCAGATGCTCCACCCTTAAGTTTATAAGCCACGAGCTTAACCTGCCTTTCCTCCTGGATTTCCATATACTCGAAAAAATTCTCAACCTCAGATAACCAATCAAGGAAGTCCTCAACATGAAGATGGCCATTGAAATTAGGAAGGTCCACTTTCACCTTGAAATTGGAAGACCCCTGTTCATGGCCGTAACGCTCGGGGTAATCCCGACGACGCCCAACCACCACGTTGCCAAGTTCTTCATCACTCGAGTCATCTACATAGGCTGGTTGCCTACGCAGATTAAAAGGAACGTTACCATCATCCAGGGCGGCCACGAGGCTGATTCTAAAGATCTCGATCCTGATTGCCACCAAGGTGTAGGCGGGCGAGTGTTCGCTGCATCTCCGCCAGCGTATGTCGAAGTTCATCGAACTGCTGTTGGTTTTGCTCATTCGTTCGCCTTTGTTCTTGGATAGCTGCCTCTTGAGCATGCAGAGATGCTCTAAGGGCTTGCACCCCACGATCTTCGTTGCTAGGATGGTTGCCCACGTCATCATTGTTAGCCGTCATTGCAAGGAGCGTTACCGCTCTGATACCAACTAACGCAGCACGAAAGCAAGAATAATAATCACGAGTCCACGGGGGCTGGAATCCACCAGAGAGAAGGATAAAACTCTCCAAGAGAAATATTATTGATCAATAGGAAAAAGCCCCTAGCCTTTGTGCCTTACAAGAGTACTTATACTACTAGAAACATAAAGAATAAAGGAAACAAATCAAAAGTCAAATCTGCCAAAGATTGGGCAGAACATTCCTAATAAAACAAAGAGAAATCTTCCTAAAATTATGCTAGCTTGGTCTGAATAAAGTAGAAAAGGAAAGAGTTATAATCCCTCAGAAGATTGCAATCAATCACCAATCAATCACAGTGATTTCTTCAATTTACTGAATTGAATCAATCACAGTGATTGATTCCTTCAATCACTAATTGATTCCTTCAATCACTGTCCTGCATCACAAGACCTCTCGCAACCAGAGCTCTGATAACCAACTCTCCCCAAAGCTTAAGGTGTTAGGAAATGGGCCCAACAATGTATATCAAGCTATCTAATAGGTATGCCCATAATTAAGGATTCAAGGCAAAAGCCGGACGAACTCTACATACCGCACCGTTGGGTGTTTGATAAGGGAGGATTCAAATTTTGCTGGTAAGTAAAAATTTATAAACAAGGCAAGAAGCACCACAAGGATATATGGACACATACCCAGAAATAAAGTTAATGACTAACCATTCTTGGTAATTACTGTAGCTTGTTGCCATTAAAATAAAATAAAAAATACTGTATCTTGTTAGTATACGGCATCGGGACTTTTGAAATCAAACACTTGCTATTTCATGAAAATGGTGGTGGGGAGGGTATTGTCTGATTTACAATAAAAAAAAATGATAAGTGGTACTCTATATAGGGAGTTCTTTCATTTGCAAGACAAAGGGAATCGGGCTTTTTCCAAGAATTATTGCAGCTTTCCTACTCCCTTTGATTATCATAGATTTCTTATAGATTTCCCTCTTTGGTATAAAAATATCCTCATCAAAGCGGGAGTTTTTTGGGCCTGTCCAACCACTTTCAATTGGTTGTGAGTTTGATGCTCTAACACAGTATCTAAGCTTTTGGGAAAGACTTATTGGTTTCATAGTAGTTTCTCCTCTGTTATATACCATAAGTGCACCTTCTTCCCTTCTGATCACGTTGTTGTTAGATCCTTTGTTTACTTCTCTACATTCGAGTGAGTGTTTTGATTGTCCCACATCATAAATTACTCCTACGAATTAGTGTGGGAACCCTGTGTGCTTCTCAATTCACTGCCAATTGGTTTTGAGTTTGATGCTTTAATAGGAATTTTAGTGTTGTTCAAACATGCAAACATTGTTGGCTATGTAGCACGGACACGGATACAAATACGGACACGGATACGGCAATTTTGAAAAAAGGGACACGGACACGGCGGGGGACACGGCAATATATATATATTAATATATATATAAATATTATAAAAAAATTTAAAAAATTTAAAAATTTAAAGATTGATAATTACAGTTTGACCCCCAAAAAATTTAAAAAATTACAATTTGACCCCTGAAAATTTAAAAAATTACAAATTGAACCCAATTTTTTTTTAAAAAATTACAATTTGCCCCCTGCCGTGTCCCCCACGTGTCCCCCTAAAAAAATTCAAAAAAATTGGGGGACACGCCGCGTGGCGTGTCCCATACGTATTCCGCCGTGTCCCATACGGCAATACGGCGCCTCCTAGGAGTGTCGGTGCTTCATAGATTGTTGGTAATAAAACCCAAATCATGGCATTTGACCTTAAAAAAGGACCTCATTTCAATCTTAAGGTCAATCTTAAAAAATGTTCATTTCTTGCTCTTAAAGCTTAAGAGTCTGGCAGTGAATCCACGCCAAAGCAAGAGATTAAATTTCGGTTACTTGCCAGAGATTAAATGTCGGTTACTTGCCTACTTATACAGTGCCCCTCTGTGTGTGGTGCACCTCAAACTTCCGTTGCATGTAACATGTTGCGATAAGATTAAGGCTGAGTTTCCACTATCGTCTAAACAGTATTTTCTGTATTTTTCGGTAATTTTGCCAGTTGTCTACAGTGTGAAGTTGTCTACAATGTGAAGACAAGTCATTTTCCTCACGTACATTACAAAAATATTATTTAGCTGAAACTACACCAACTCTTGACTACAATGGGAAGACAGTATTTTGAGTGGAAGATTTCTTCCCATCAAAGTCTATGGATATAGAAACTAGAACTTTCTAAATCAAGGTTCTAAAATTTGCTAGGCGCTCCCAAGGCGGCCATACACCTTCTAGCTTCCAGGCCGAGTACTTGGCGCCTAGTCGAGCGACTAATCAGGTGCGTCGGGCTAGTCGGCAAGGGGCCTTCTAGTGCCCAGGCGGTGAGTACTTGGCTTTCGGACCTTCTTTTCGAACACTGTTGTAAATGCTTCCTGCCTTACTTTGAGCCTTGTGCTTTTCTTGCTCTGACTCGAAACCTATGTCACATTGACTCTTCAAGTAAATCATGTGCATAGTGTCAGACACTTGACTCTTGGATAATGGTGTGAGATATGAGCGTGGTAATTTCCATTGGACATCCATTACATAATTGTTTTAACGCTGTCATTACTGGTGTATTTTGTTCCGCAATTGTTGTAAAATAAGAAATTATCCCTTTTAACAGTCTATCTTCCATAGAATACCATTTTATTCTGCAGAAGCGATTAACCGTTATGATAGGCATAGGAAGCTTCCACTCTTGCTGATACCAGCAATCTGCTGCAAGTCATGGACCCCAAACAAGCTGCATTGGCCGTCTCACATAAATCTTATTGTCATCACAAGAGCATTAACATTTTTGTCAGCTATTCTCTGGTCGTAGATTATTTCCCAATATTGCATTTAGCAATATGTTTTTCATTTGCTTAAAGCCATCCTCTCTGTTTATACTGCAGCTTGGGCTTTAGGCCAAGTTTCAGTTCTTATTTCAGAAGTGGTTTCCATTAGTTTGCCTTGCGGATTGCCTTCGCTTAAAGTCTTCCTCTCTGTTTTATATTTCAGCTTAAGCATCATGCCTATTGACAGTCCTCATTTGTCAGAAGTGTGTTGCGCAATCAAGTCTTTTTTGGCATTTTGACTATGCTTGGTAGGAGTGTGCACGGGTCATTCTGGGTTGGGTTTGACCTGGACCCACCAACTGACCTGAAATGATCGGGTTCTGAAATTGCCCACCCGATATTGACCGAACTTCACGGTGAACTCGATCGGTCACCACCTTTGGTTAATCAGTCGGGTTGGTAGGAGCAGCATCATATTCTTGGTTGTATGTGATGCCCGTGGGAAAAAAAAATAGAGGGGACTTCACACGACTGGGTCTTTCATGAGTTGCAGAAAAACGGATGGATTCCGATTAAGTCCATAATTTTTTTTCTTTTTGAGGACAAAATCCATTCAAAGTTAAGTAAGAGGACAAATAAACAATCCATAAATGACTCAAAACAAATCAAAATCATACTAAATTGGGAAACCACTTCGTCATTTTTCTTAGCAGTGAGAGACGTATGGTGGTAAATAAAAAACCTTATCTTCGTGATGTGGGAACCAGATCAATACAAAGAACCTTATCTCCATAATCTGTCACCTGGACAGAAGTACATTGGTCAGATTGGGTTTGCCGGATTTTTGTAATGCTTTACCCGATTTCGACTCGGGAAACCTAGAAATCTAACCATTCCACAACCGATGCCGACTGATCAGTGTTTCAAAACTGTCCATATAAGCTTGGGTCTGTAGGGTTGAACGGGTCATTGGATTCTTGCTCGCACCTAATGCTTGGATCCATATCTGTGGTGGAAATCTCTTTACTCAATTTTTTCATGGTATAGCTAATAATGCTTCTGCTTTACGATATTCAGCATGTCTTCTTATTATTCTGTGCGTGCATTAGACAAGACGTTCTTAACACAATTGTTCCTCCCACTTACTACCCTATCTAGATTTGCATTGACAGTGTATTATAAAATTCTTGTCTCTGTACTTCTTACATTACACTAGTGTTCTTAAAATGATATACATTCTAGTCATCGAATTTTTATTTAGTGATTGTTTCGACTAAGGCTTTCCACTTTCATTGCATTTAGTACAATAACTCTTTGTGCTGTCAAGTTCATTTTATCATGCATTTCCTGCCCTGCCATTGGGTAAATGGTAAATATGGTTGTCAGTTTTTTTTTTCTCTCTCCCAGTGCACTCTCTAGATAATCGGACCTAACTGCTTATTTGAATCCTAATCAATTGCTCTTCTTTTGGATTTTGTGAACTTAGATCTTTCGTCTTGGATTGTTGATAGCTGCATCATTGTTTTGTTTTACTTTTAAGCAGGTTCGGTTGCACCTCCTTACAGCTGTAATGAAATGCTTCTTGAGAAGGCCGCCTGAGACTCAGAAAGCCTTGGGAGCTGCTTTGGCTGCTGGTCTTGCTGATTTTCATCAGGTTTGGGCTGATAGTTGGGTCATTCTAAATGGTTCAAAGTTTGACTCTATTTAGTTTGTGTAATATTGAGCAAATTAACTCTTGGTTGTTGCAGGATGTGCATGATAGGGCCCTATTCTATTATAGACTTTTGCAACACAATGTTTTCGTTGCAGAAAATGTGGTGAACCCTCCAAAGCAAGCTGTTTCTGTCTTTGCTGATACTCAGAGTAGTGAAATCAAAGATCGAATATTCGATGAGTTCAACAGTCTATCTGTTGTATATCAGAAGGTAACTTATATCTGAAGCAGCTCTACAGTTGGTAGTAAATAGAAACTTTACGTGATATAGGAAGAGGTCATTGGACATAAGTTTCCTTTTCTTTTTTTTTTTTGCGTTAAAAATTGCTATTCACTTTACCCTTGAGATAAACACTTTGGAATCCTCATAAAGTATATATTTTTGGTTTATGAAAGACCATAAATAACTTCATGCACAACTAGTTCTGAAGGTCATACATTTGAGAAGATGCACAATTTGCAATTCCAAGAGCTTGAATGGGCATCTATTACTGTGCCATGAAGAGTCTTGCTGCTAGCACCATCAAATCCCACCATTTTATACTGGAAAAGTAAAAAGGAGATTACACCAGGTTGTCCACTAGAATTATAGGAGACCTATAGTTGCTGACATATTGGAACATCTTTTTCCACAGTAACTTTTGCTGGCCTCTCAAAGATTTTCTGGTTCCCACTTCCTTGATGAGCAACCCTTTGTCCATTCTCAATTTGTGAGCTTCAGGAAATCCTGCATCCTTTGTTGTATGTACCGTATTAGAGCAATCCTCATGGCCTTAAAGAAGAAAAAGGACAGTAAAATTAAGAATTGATAGCACTCACACTTTCAGAACCAGTTGAGAAACCAAAATGCGCAGAATCTTTTTGCTGATGTTATCATGCTTGAAGTAAGATGTCAGCAAAGAAAATTTCAGCTCTGGAAGATGTTCTCATTTTACGAAGTTGTGCTGCAACTGTGCCCATCATGCTTTTCCAAGGCCTTTTCTGAATTCTGGAGATTCTTTAAGAAATGAATGTTCCTTCGCGTTAAACTTAGTTTGTGTCACCAACTTAATTATTTACAGTTTTTGGAACTGAATGCTGGGGTTCGGTGTTGGTGCTGTGCACCGTGCACAGCATGCATGCTGTGCACGATCCTCGCCGTCCGTTCGGCGATCCAATGGTCCAGATTGAATCCGAGCCTTGCGACATCCGAGCCGTTCATTGCAAGATTCCATCTGGACCATTGGATCACCGAACGGACGGCGAGGATCGTGCACAGCACGCATGCTGTGCACTGGTGCACAGCACCGATTGGGCTATGAAAGACATACTTCTGCTACTGTGCTGGGCCTCTGCGGCACCCACAGAGAGCAACAATCTGTTCTTTTTGTCTCTTCCAGTTCGTTAGAGGAGGAAAACAAGGGAGAAGGGAAAGAATCGTCTAGGAATCAGTTATATAATCCTTAGGCATCAGGCATAAGCTTTGGTTACATCACACTTTTTTTTTTGCTAAGCAAAGAATTTATTAATCTTTGAAAAGGAATTACAAAGATTAAAGGGATCCGAGACTGAAAACGCCAAGGGCCCAGAGGGGAAAAAACAAAAAACAAGAAGGGTGGTAAGACACCAACCAGAACCTGAGCCAAAAACTAGAAAAAACCCTCCTGCTCCATCCCCTGAGCCAACCAAGAACAAGTAAAGCGAGAAACATTGAAACACCCAGAGAAGAAAAAAACCCTCCTGCTACATCACACTGTTCCATGAGAACTTGAAAAGCTTCTGAAAATCCTTTGAAGTGATTTTCTTGGCTGAAGATGTCATTGTACTTGATTCCAACAGATTTTTTTGTGGACCCTTTTTTGGTTGTACCATTTATCCATGGTTTCATTAGTTTAAATTTGCTATTTCTTGACCTTTTTGTAGAATTCGCGAGGTGATGGGTGCACAATTCATAACTCATGCTTTTAGGATCTTCTCGTCTCAAACTTAATCTTATTCCAAATCACTAACTGGGCAGAAAAATAAGACATTTTTTGCACAAATCCCCTCAAAAAAGTTGCGTGATTCTTCATCTGAAGGTCTATAAATATGTGGAAATTGACAAAAAGGTGTGTAGGAGACTCTAGAGCAAGTTTGCTCCTGCTGCATGGTTTGAAAAGAGCTTTAGTATGATGATTCCCTTCCCTGCTTCTTGGTATAATTGATTCCAAATAGTAATTGCTAAAGAGGATTACTGGGAGGAACACTTAAGTATATTGGAATTGATCGCATACCCTCGTCCATGGAATGTTTGAGCTTGTGAGATCTAATTTACCCTTGTTGGTTTTTGATTGAATTTTTTGTCCCAATATTCACCTGATACTTTGCAAAGTTCTAGGGGTTTGTATTGCAACAAATCTGCAAAATTGAAAAAGCTAAGGACACTTTTTGCTAATGAACTCTGGGATCTGATATTTTAGTTTTTGTAACCTCTGTGGTGGAGGGATAGTTGTCAAATTTGTTTGTTATGCTTTTTCCAACACAAGTTTTGCTGGCAATCGACTGCTATAAATGGGTGAAAATATTTACTGTGGCAATTTATGTGATCTGAGCATGTGATAATCTTGAACTTGCTATAGGGTATTGCCAACTGAGAGGTTTGTTTTCCTTTTGGTGGGTGGTGGGTTCTATGGCTTGCTTTCTTTATTTGGTTTGAGAACAGAAGTATGGCAGCTTATGTTTTGTTGCATTGGCACTGGTATAATTATATTTATGTTGGTCTTATGAAATATTGGTGGGCATTACCTTTATTTTCCTAGGATAGAGGTTACATGCTCATGCCCAGAAATATAACTTTCCGTTCTTTCGTGGATCAATGTTTCATATATTGGTAGTTAAGTGTTAAAATGAATTGACAGTATGCAAATTTTGCAGCCTTCTTACATGTTTACTGATAAGGAACACCGGGGTGCATTCTCTTTTTCGGAAGAACTAGGAAATTTGTCCATTGGAGTTGAAGATTCAAGTAATGTAGTGTCCGCCCAAATAGTTGATGCGAGTGACAACGATCTGCTTCTAAGTACTTCAGAGAAGGAAGAAAACAGAGGTCCCAGTAGCAATGGATCTGCATATAGTGCTCCTTCATATGGTGCCTCTTCAAATCATCAATTACCAGTACATTCTCCGCAAAGTAGCTTGGCGATAGATGATCTCCTTGGTCTAGGATTAGCAATTTCACCTAATCCTGAGCCTTTGCCACCATCTTTAACGCTAAATCCCAGAGCTGTTCTAGATCCAAGCGCTTTTCAGCAGAAATGGCGCCAGCTACCGATCTCTGTATCACAGGTTTGTTCTTTTAGTTTGTATCAAATATTTAGTGATTACTTATTTACATTGCTTATTCTCATTGAATATTTCTATATCTCCTCTCCCTCTACGAGTACGATGTGTCTATCAATATATAGAAAACTTGTATTCCCCATAAACTTTCGAGTTTCTCTTAATCTTTTCATCCGTCAGAATCTATATGCCTATTAGCAATGTTTTAAAACCAGGAAAAACCCCTCCAGTTCAACCTGTTGGAGCGTTGACCTGTCTAAGTTCCGGTCTGGTCATCCCTGTTTATAAAACTGCCTCAAACCTGATGAACTGCCTGTCCAACCACTGGACGATGCAGCAGTTTGTGTTGCTTTAGAGGATATTTGACTGCAAAAGAATACAAAAGTGAGCTCGCTGGGAATTAAACCCAGCACGTTTTGGTAAGAACCAGCTTGCCAGTCACTATAACCACCATGGAACCTGTTGTGTTAGAAGTGTCAAAAAGAATCATTTGAGGTTCTAACAAGAATGCAAAATCATTTGATTCGGATACCTATATATCCCTTTTCAAAATTCTGTACTTTAGAAATTCTTTTATTCCTGTATTGTCTTAGCTTTAATACTTATTTATAATTTTTAACACAATAAAGAAAGAAATTTGACATCACGGTTCAATTCCAGTTGATCCGCAGTTGAACAGGTGACCTGTGCTCCCGGTTCAGTCCGGTTTCCAGTTTTCAAAACATTTCGACTAGGCTAGCAGTTATTACTAGCTTCAAATAAATACACTAGTAGAATAGAGTTCAGCCAGCTCGCTCTCTCTCTCTCTCTCGCGTATTAGGAGCTAGATATTGAACAGCTGCCAAAGAGAGCTTAAACACTAGGTGCTCTGGTTGATTTCTCTCCCTTACGTAATTTTGTCAGTTCATTGAATGGCATTTGCTAATGAGAAGCGCCTTCTCTGAGTTTCATTCCTTGCCAGAAAGTAATTGCATACTTGAGAGGAGAAAGGGCATTCAGGAAAACAGATGAATATGAGATTCTGCACCAGAGCTGCATAACACACAACCCGTATTTGCTACAACCCCCTTCCTATGCGGTCTATCTTTGCTAGGTAACCTTTCAAGGATAATCATCCATCGAATTATAGCCTATATTGAGACATGATGAGGGAACCAGACAACTTTTGCTCCAAGCTACATCAGGAGCAGAATACCTCACAGCTTCCCAAGCTTACTTAACTGAAACGTATGGTCTTGTTGAGGGAGGAAATTACTTAGGTTTTTTTTTTTTCTCCTCTAGTAACTGTACTCCTGCTCCTAGGCCACCTCCAACCATCCTCACTAATGATTGAAGCCACCTTGGTATTTAGGGCTCTCCCATATTATAGGATATTTTATACGCAGATCTGAAGCTATAGAACCAGGAGGATTGCCAATTATCCAACCATAGAACTTTAGTGGCCCCATTACCTATCACATACCTTATACAAGGCTTAATCAGAGGTCTGCTAAGTATTTTTCCTAAGGACAAGGCTTAATCAGAGGTCTTTGCTTGAGTATTTTCCCAAGGAAAATGCTAACCTCCGCCCTGATAATGTGTAAAGAGTGTATCGATATCCGAGAAAAGTGTATTAATACCCGTGAAAGTGTATTGTTATCCGTGAGATGTGTATTGAAATCCAAACGTGTTTGTCTTTATATACATATTACCCTGCACCTAGTAGGCGGAGGTTAGCAAGACCCTTTTCCTAATAATCCTTCAAATATCTAATGGAACGGTCATATGCCAGGTCTTTGCTTGAGTATTTTCCCGATAGTCCAAGTATTTACTGAAAGTCATATGCCACATTTTGGTCTTTATCAGATAGGCTTGTACCCATTTGAGCCAGAGTATCAGCATTTTGAGAAATAGCCCAAATATTGCTTTTCCACTGCAGTTTTGTCCCCATCCTTCAGAACTCTGAACCCTAACCCCCCATTCCCTCTTAGGTGCACAAGTCACACCACTTGACCTTGGCACCAGTAGACTTCAAATCTGGACCACACCATAAGAAATCTTTAGGCAACTTTTCAACATTCTTAAGCTTCTTTTGAAGTTATATAAACATGGAGCTCCAGTATAATTGGATAATGCACAAAGAAAAATTCATTAACCGAGCCCTACCCCCATTGGATAAGAGCTTGTTAGACCAAGATTGGGTTCTGCCCATACTCTTTTGCTATTAAAAATTGGCAGAGTCATTGGCATTGAGTCTGATTGTGGTAAGAGGGACACCCAAGTGCTTAACTGGAAGAGAACGCTCTGGAATAGCCAAATTTTGTGTAGAGCAGCCTTGTTCTCAGTAGAGACCCCTGCAAACATGACTGAACTCTTCAACAGATTAGCTATAAGCCCAGAATTCTCCTGAAAGTCATCCAAGAGTCTGTCTACATACTGGAAGGACTGAATATCTGCCCCATGCAATATGAAGAGATCATGAGCAAATACAAGGTGACATTTGTAGAGCCTGACATCTGGGATGATAGGTGAAAACCTTCATGAGCACCCAATTTTAACTCTGGAAAACATAGCAGTTGCAACACGTTGTCCAATCCAGTGTATGAACTTGGCTGGAAAGTCCATGGCTTGCATGACATCAAACAGGAAATCCCATCTTTATGGTAGTTCTTCACCATTTCGTGCATCATGAACACATTTGACAAAAACAGATTGAGAGGGGTTGATAAGAAGAGGGAGGAGAGGCTGCAGCCTAGCTAACAAAATTTTTGCTCCACTCTTGTAGACTATATTGCGACGAGTTATTACCCTGAAGTCTTTTATAGTGGCAGGGGTTGTGTCTTAGGGATCAAAGAGATTACAGTTCAATTCTATTCCTTGAGCATAAGGCTAGTTGCAGTAGATCAAGTCCAATCACATCGCAGACTCGCAGTTCTTTTGATAAAAAGCAGCCCTGTATCCATCAGGGCTGGGGCCCTGTCATCTTTCAAAGGAAATAAAGCCAGCCTTAGTTCAAGATCGCACACCTCCTGAGAAAGGGGGTCCTTCATATTAACAGGTTTACCTGTCTGTTCACTACTACGTTCATAGAAAAATACGAACTCATAACTACTAGCTCTCTTAATACATAAACTCATTCATAACAATGTCAGCGCAGTGGGATTATTGTTTATAGTTGGTCCAGAATAGGCCCTCCATTCGTCTATTATCTGACTACCCTTAACATCAGCAACCGCGTTTCCTTACTTGGCTGGAAGTACAAGAAGGTGCGTAGCTTGTTAGGAATTAGCTGGCTTAGAGATGAGAAGACTGATTATTGGGGTTTTTTCGGAGAATCAGAGTCGTTGTGGTGCTACGAGATCGCGATTTATCATAGAGGAAAAGATCCGCGGGCCTATTGATTGACCATAGATGCGAACCGATCGACCGCTATCTAAGAGAAGATAATTAGTTATCTAAGAGAAGATAATTAGTTATCTAAGAGAAGATAATTAGTTCTTGTATCGTTCAAGGGCAAGGGGAGAACATGTACGTTATCAGTGAGAACCAGTACTTTACCTCTCCTACCTTCATCACAAAAGAAGACAATCATCTGTGCTAGTCAGAAGAATTGAAATGCATCCTTGAACTTTTGTTTTAATGGCCAGTTAACCTCTATACTGAGAATCTTGTTTCTCTTCTATTTGAAGCCATTTTTTGATGAAACGTTTTTTGATACCCCAGAGATAACCATGTAACTCTTTAACTTTTGCTTTTTGAAAGCCTCTTCAGCTAGACTCAACCCCATTAAGTTACCAAGAAAATCTCTCCTTGGCACACAAATCAGCATCATATGGTTTTGCCAAACACTGTGCTTCGAATTTGGGCTAAATTTTCTCTAGCCTTCTCCACAATTGAGCAAATATTAAAGTAGTGTTCCAGGTTTACTGCTCTGAAAATAGGTTCAAGTCTTTTTAGCTTCAGACTGGGAATTACCCTTCACTGGATCCTCGCGAGATTTACTTAGTCTTTGAAGCTGGATTGCAACATCCAAAAGCTGAAGAATTTATCTGTGTAGGTTTCCCATTATATTCTCATTTTTCTCTGTGAAATGCTATTTGACTTCTGAATTTTCTGTATCCAGGAATACACAATGAATCCACATGGAGTGGCAGCATTGACAACCCCTCAATCCCTCCTCCGGCACATGCAAGGACACTCAATCCACTGCATTGCCTCAGGTGGTCAAGCCCCAAATTTCAAGTACTTCTTCTTTGCACAAAAGGCAGAGGAGTCATCTACCTTTCTCGTGGAGTGCGTAATCAACTCATCATCTTGTAAAGCTCAACTAAAGATCAGAGCTGATGATGAGAGTACATCCCAAGCCTTCTCTGATTTGTTCCAATCAGCTTTGTCTACGTTAGGTACACCCTAGTCATTTGAGCTTGTTACAAGCTCAGAGGTTTTAATTTAATATCCTTAAATCTACTGAAGAAATAATGTGTGTGAGAGAGAGATTAGTGTACATTATCAATGAAGATAACCGTTGTGGTTCGTGGTCCATGATTTCTTGATATATGATCACTAGCATTTGCCGCCTCTTCTGCCGAAAAGCTTTGTTTTCATTTACGCCTGACACCTGTAATGTTTGTGAAAGTTGTGATAAGAATTGTGCAGGCTTTGCTTGCCCCAAGTGATATTTGTCTCGCTTGGAATTTATTGAATTTTTTTAAATTTTTTGAGCAATTATTTTTCCCGATGATAATGAAAAATGTTTGGATTTAGTTACTGAATTTCTGAGAAGGGTTTGGAAAACCTCAGCTGGCTTCATTTGATGGATTTTTAGAAAGCTATAACATTATTTCCGCGTTGGCAAGTAGTATGCGGGTTGCTGCAATATTTCTCCAATAACTCAACTCCTGAAAAGCATGGCACCATAGTCTTAAAAGGTAAAAAGAGTATTTCAGAAGACACTAAATACTTCTAATAAACCAAAATTTTAGTCCAAATCGTTACTTGCAAAAATTGAACACGGAGACTTTCAAGTTTATGATTTGTCCAATGACAACCTTCTTAGCGACACTGGCATCTTTGCCATTGGAAACGAAAAATACAGTAATTGATAGCACGTAAAAAAATTTCGTTAAGATTCTCATGATGTAAAATATGATCTTAAACGAGAAATACTGGAAAGTAAAATGTAGATTTACAAGTAGCACATCTACTTCATAAGTGCAAATAATGCATACTGCAAATTTATTTATTCTGTCCCATGGGTTTTACCTTATCAACCTTTTCAGTTTTTTTGTTTTAGCTGTGTGTTTCAATCCATCTTGTTAGTCATCGTGTTTCGTGCCTAATGAAAAAGGAGGTAGTCTGTTCCATTTCAAACGTCATAGGCTACCAATATTTGGTCGCATCGATTTATCCGCATTGTCGGAAGACTAGGTAAATCTTACAAGATGAAAGTTTCGGATCACCGAGGTAGGCCTGGAGTCAACCTAATTCTGGTCGCCAGGACAATCCAGACTCCAGAAGCCCCAACAATGTAGAGTGAATTTTTGCCAAGTGAAACTCCCGATAAAATTACATCCATTGAGTATGGAATAGTGATTTACCTAACAAATGAGGGGAAATAAAGGAACACAACAGGAAAAACAAAGTCGAAGTTTCTGAAAATCATCTGATTGACTTCCAAATGATTTGATACAAGAGCAACAATGCCAGGCTCCTTGAATCAGAAGCTAAAACGGTAAAGCCGGATTGACCATGAAAAGAAATGAGTGATTCTATCATCGCTTATAATCCCTATCATCGCTTATAATCCCAAACTCAAGAACCTAAAGTTGGCATTTTTCAAAATTCTCCATAACTTTTCCTAGTTCTCTCTGATCCTTTATTTTCCAGTTTCATATCCAGATCCTCAAAGAAAAGGAAGAAACACAGTTGAAGGTAGAAAGAACTATCCACCTTGGCCTTCTTCCTCCTTCATAGCTAGGAAAGATTTGAACCATTGCTTCCAAGGAGCATCCTGCTGTTGCTCAACCCACGACAGAAAACAGCTATCTAACAAGCAGAAGAGGTTAACGTACAAAAGTTGGTACCTCACCGGAACAAATCTGAAATTCGCAACCTGAAGAAGTGGCCATATCCCACCCTCCAAAATGAATGCCGGTACGAAATCCCTCTTCACATCTTCTTTAACTTGAGCAGCACTCTTTCCGGAGGAGAACCCCATGTAAGAGAAAAACACAAGCAAGTCCAAAGGACCAAAAATGATCCCATCCAGTGCTACTTTACTGGCAACGAATCTCATGGATTTGGGTTGTAAGTGAAGACGGGACTTCATAACCCGGTCCAAGCCTTCATACCTACAAGAGGAGAAATCAAGATACCGGCAACAAAACCAAGGGAAAATTTCAACCGCTGAAATCATTAATAAGGAAAGAAACATGACAGTTGCGGTGTTCCCACCAAAGTTAAAGCCACAAAGACATCTCAGAAAAGGGCGTGAACTAGGTCGAACGCAATTTCCAAACCAGGAAATGGTAGTTGACCACTTGTCCCTATGCTTGCCTAAGAAGCACAAAATATTTCAATGGGTAATTGGAAGAAATCTGCCTTCTTTATTTTTTTGAAAGAAGAATCTGCCTTCTTCAAAAGATGCGTGTTAGAAGCCAAGCACAAAATATTTCAATGGGTAATTGGAAGAAATCTGCCTTCTTTATTTTTTGAAAAGAAGAAGCGTGTTAGAAGGCTTCCCGGGAAGCCAGAAGGCATAGTAAAAAAAACTACTTGTTCAGTCAAAAGAGGTTGGCTCACAACGTAAGGCGAATATGATCTTTCTTTGCTTGCAAGCTTTTTGTTGCTAAAGGAGATCAAATCGAGGATTTCCGGTCTTGGCCACTCTTTCTTAGTCAAGTCAGGTTATTCGCTCTTTCCATCAAACAATTGTTAAAACAAACCAAAGATGGTGATGAGAACAAGAGAGGGCTGAGGCCTAATTATACAACTCTTTCCAGCACTCCACGGAGACCCACGCTAACACACGAGGAAAAGCTTCCCAAAATTAAAGTCCATGACCGCATGTAAATCACTGTGCAAAAACAGGAAATACTAACCAGAAATGGCCAACTGGTCCAACAAATCCAAATCCAAACAAGCTTGTGGTTGCTACACGTCTCCAATTGATCACTAATTCTTCATCTTCGCCCTGTCATATCAAGGCAACATAATCATTGTAGAGAATATCAGGAAATAAACTCATTGGCAGCCAAGTTCTTAGCTGTCCAACCATGTGATGAGCTAGGACATCATTTCCCATCAAGTGACAAGAAAACAAAAATGTCATCGATTTCAGAATTTCTGTAATTACAAATCAGTAACAATACTAGCATACTTGAAAGAACAAGATATTGACCCAGTATATAATCTTGGCTCCTCAACAATCTTTGCAATCACTAAATTGGTCCCTGTTACAGTCCACATAGCACATAACCTAGGGACTTGTCTTCTGATAATTAACAATCAAGACCCAGAGAAGAGAATCAAAAGAAACAAAGGCTGGCTGCCCTTGAGTCTCGGACACATGTGAGAACCTTACGAAGACGAGCTTTATGCGTCTTGACCTCCTTTTCTCAGGAAATAACAGCATTCGTATTAACTTTGAGGTAGTGGCCGATTTGATTCCACCTCCATGAATTAGTTTGACAATTACAAAATGGCCTGTCATGACTCAAATACTATTATGCAATGCAAAATCTGCTAAGCTGTATTGTGGGACAATAAGTATTATCTGCCATTCCCACAACCAGAAAAAATTCTAGTCAAATGGCCTGAACCACATTTCTCACACTGCCACAGCTTTTCTGATTCTCAGTGTAGAGAACAGGGTTTTTTTTTTTTTTTTTTTCAGTCATCTTGTGCCTCAGTAGCTCATTGTTGCACAGAGCTGAGTTTAACAAAAATAGCTGGGACTCAGCTCGAATCGAAGGGGCGTTGAAGTACAACTAAGCCACTTTGAGCATCTTTATAAAGACACTCGTCTCAGCACTTGACCAGATGGGTAAAAGAACAAAAGAAGAGCAAGAAGAAAACACTTACAGCCTGCATAGCTGCACCCACAATTTTAGGTTATAGAAACTTATGTACGTTCTACCTTCAAGAAGACAAATAGTGTAAAAAGCCCCTGTTAGCGTAGCATGTAAGCTTGTAAATGAGTAATCACCGTATTGAAGACAGGAAAAACAAAAAAATGAAACATGTCAGTGCCTTATCTTCCAAACAATTTTGGTGAACAGCAAGTTACAAAAGTTAACCTAGTGAACGTCCCAATATGAATACTATGCAATTTCTTCATCCCACCAAGAAGTTGTCCATGCCAATGGTTCAAAATATTGTAGTATGTCCTACACTTCACAACAAACACAGAAAGAGAAGTAAAGAATGCATAGCCATGAAAGATTTTAAAGAACCATTTAGTGGACCAGTCTCTTACAAAACTTATTGGTGTTTACTAGTCGGTTCAGTGTTCTGCAGTAGAAGATATAAATTCTAAGAAGTACAAGTATGTAAAGCATAGAAAAACGAGTTCACAATGTCAACTTGATATTGGTAACTTGCTGAGGTTTTTACGAAAAAGCTTCAAAGTGGAATAAATATCGAGAACATTGACCGGGAAAATAAAAGTTTGAGAACCAAATGATTGTCCTAAGGACATACATGAGGATAATGTATTTATTGTCAACTTTGTGCAGAAAGAGCAAAAACATTGTGTTGTTAACTATTGTTAACAGCATACCATTCTAAAGCTTCCTCAAATAAGGAAAGATACCTATTTGACCAACCTGGTCTAAAATTCACAAGAAAAAGGCTCACAAAAAATGACGCACTTCGGAAATAGTGGGTCTTGTTTTTTGGTGTCTTTACATGTAGGCAGTAGCCACTCTCTTTTCCTCACTTGTTTAGGTCAGTGGCTTATGTTAGTATGTAAATTCCCCTATTTAAAGGCTATTGAGTGGGACAAAAGGATCACAAAACATAGTTGACGATAATGATTAACAGCTGCCAATAATTGCATTGAAAGGAAGCCTGAGCCCTGAAGAAAAATGAATACTTCAAAGAGTGTAGCGATTTCGCCATGTTGTCCATCTACGGAATATTGCCAACAACGTCTCCCGTATCTAGCAAGGCTTATAATTAACAAGAACTAATAACTGATTTCCCAACTCCATGCAAATAAGTTGAAGACAAGGTAACGAAACCTAGCACAAACAAGAAAATGAGTCCACCACCAACCAAAAATTAGATTATTCCCAAAAGAACGGAAAGAGTCTCTCTCAATCAATCCAACCTAATAGCTAATCCAACTACAATCCTTCTACCCTAAACTCCCTCCTAAAAATTGCTCATAACCCTGCTTGCCTATGCCAAAAGCACTAAGTTTCAGTTTTGAAGAAATTAGTATATCATACTAATCAAACAATGTACAATCGCGATGGCAAGGATTAACCTAGAGGGGTCCACTGATTTCAGAGGTTAAAAAGTGATGGACCTTGGATCTACAATTCCTTTTTAATTCCACAAATGTTCGATCTAGTATATTTAACAAATGAATCATGCTTAGTCACAAAATGAATCAGGCCTACAAACCTCGAGTGTTTATAATTTCAAACCTTGAATCTGGAGGCACCAACTTTGTGTGTATACTCACCTTAGGCTTAATCCGTACCCATCTATCTACTCCTCCCAAACCCCCTAACGAAGACTAAACTATTGTCGTTCAATTAAGAACTTCGTGTGTGAGAGAGAGGTGCCATAAGGGCAAAACCACCAATGAGGGGTTGGAAACTTGGACTTAGCGGAGCTAAACATACTCCTAACACCATCCACACGTGGTGGGACCTTAACTTTGGTCCTGACATAGATGCAGTGGGTCCCCTACATAAATGGTGGTGTGGTGTAAGAGGGCAATACTCCCTCATTGGGGTAATGGGTATTTTTTTGTACCAAAAAAATACGGGGCAAAAACTATATGTTAAAGAGGGGATAGATGGCGTAGACAACAAATTCAGGTAGGGTTTTCATAAATAGAATCATCTCACAGCTAAATAAACACACCCTGGTACAAATGAATGAAACAGATATAGTGAAATAAAGAGAACACTTGGGAAACCATTTCAGTCATTTGACCTAACAGCGGAAAGGTGGGAACAGAACCCTTCACAAGCACAAATAAAGAAAAGGACAAATGGCGAGAACATGAAAGAAATAGCAAAAAAGTAGGATATACCCACATGCTCAAACGGAGAATAAAAGCTACCAAAAATTGAATTGTAACAAGGAATCGAATATACTAGGCGTGGGATCTTCTATAATGGGTACTTACAGAAATTTGGCGACGTTTTTGGGCAGTATAGTGGGTGACGGTCTGGGCAGCAATATCACCAAATCCCCAAATCAAACCTGAGCTGATGATCTGAGTCTTAACTGGATGCACTGCCAAACAATTCTGGTACCATTTCCACACTTTCAACATCGTTTCTTAATGCATCGAGAGTGAGAGATAGAGAGAAGAGAACCTCCACGGACTAGTTAACAGTAGTATTTGAACTCTTCTTTTTTTTTTTTTTTTTTTTCGAGAACGAAAAAGAATTATCGGAAAGCTAAAGATTAGTTGAATATCCTGACAAATTAGGGATATAGGGACAAATTAGGGGAGTACTTGAATGGATTAGAGAAAATTGCTCTAAAATGGTAGTAAGGGCAATTAATTGCAAAATCAGGGAACACTTTTTGAAAATTGCTCCTAACATAAAACACACTTTTTAATTGCACATACATGGTACCCATAATTATGTTGACCAAAATCCCCTTGATATGTGATTTCGAGTGCAACGAATTTGTTGAAGAGTGCAAAACATGTCATGCCAACGAGTGCAACAAAAGTGGATGTAGGGTGCAACGGTCGAAAAAATCTTCCCAGTGTGACTTGAACATACACCCTTCTTGAGTAAAAAACGTGCAACAACACGGGTGCAAAAATTGTTAATGGGTGCAATGAAATTCTCCATTAAGGTTCAACGAAATGGAAGAAGAGTGCAATAGTCGGTAAAAATATTTCCAAAAAGTTTGAATTGAGTAAAAAAAAATGCAAATGGGTGCAAAAGCGTTGTTGAGTGAGTGCAGCTTCTCCATTAAGAGTTCAACAAAAGTGGAAGAAGAGTGCAATAGTTAATAAAAATATTTCCAAAAGTTTGAATTGAGTAAAAAAACTTGCAACATTGGTGCAAAGTAGTTGTTGAGGAGTGCAACAATCCTCCATTAAAAGTTCAACAAATGTGGAAAAAGAGTGCAATAGTCGAAAATATTTCCAAAAATTTGACTTGAGTAAAAACGTGTAACATGAGTGCAAAGCGATTATTGAGGAGTGTAACAATTCTCTATTAAGAGTTCAACAAAAGTGAAAGAAGAGTTCACCAAATTCATTGCACCCACGTTGGTCCAAATTCAAGAAGGGCGTGTGTTCAAGTCACACTGGGAAGATTTTTTGACAATTGCACCCTTCATCCACTTTTGTTGCACTCAACATTAACAACGGTTGCACTCCTCAACAAATTCATTGCACTCGAAATCACATATTCAAGAAGGGGGTATTTCGGTCAACATTATTATGGGTTCCATGTATATGCAATTAAAATTGTGCGTTTCATGTATATGCAATTTCTAAAAAGTGGACCATGTCTTTGCAATTAATTGCCCCTACTACCATTTTAGAGCAATTTTCCCAATGGATTATTGGATGATAAAATCTTTCATCTTTTACAAATAGATAAAAGGACGGGTTAATTTTATCAACCATTTTTGAAACCCATAGTGGTCCACAACTATTTTATCACACTAGATTTTATTTATTGGGAAAACAAGGTGATTTTATCACCCCTCCATAAAACACCAACTAAAATGAGATTTCTCATTTTATCTCATAAATCCATTCAAGAACTCCCCCTTAGCTACTCTATCCGCTCCAAAATAGTCCACTACGAAAAAATATTCGATTTTCAGATTAAAAAATTATGTTCCAAGAAGAGATTTTTATTTTGTCATCCTAAACCAATATTCCCATTATGATTACACCCTAGTGGATTTGAATCTTTATGATTCAATCCTGTAAATTGGTTTAGGGACCGTTGTGCCCTTATTAATTACTTTAGTAGTATATATTCTTATTAATAATATATTTTAATACTAAATCATCCTCTTTTCCATCCTTTTTAATCCTATCATTTATTTGTCACATTTTGTTACCAAAAGTTACGGTGATCCTATTCCATTTCCTTTATTGTTTGAATTTTGAACGTGAATGTTCTACTTCCATAACATGGGATGATTTTGAATTTCAAAATCACTCATCCTGGAGCAAGTGAATGAAAGCAACCTTTTTGTCTCACGGGTCACGAATTCTCATACAATTCAAAAACCTTCCTTGTTCTGTCAAGCAATTCATCAGGCGATTCGCGGGTTTCGTCAAGTTGGAATCAATCAATTCATAAGGCAATTCACCGTGTTAATTCGTGATTATTGAAAGGTACTTTAGATCACCATTTTGGTTTACCTTTTTGTGCAACAATTTTGGTCCAACGTCTCTCGCGTTAAAGTTTTCTCCAACTAAAAAGGATTGATCCATTTCGTTAATTCTTCATCGTGTTAATTCATGATCATCGAAAGGTAGTTTAGATCACCATTTTTAGTTTACTTTTTTGTGCGACAATTTTGGTCCAACGTCTCTCGTATTGAAGTTTTCTCCAAGTGAAAAGGTTTGTAAACTATTTCAACTTGAAATCCATTTCGTTGAATGGTTTCATGATGACGGACTCGGATGAACTAATTAATCAACACACCTTGTTTTTTTGCCTAATTAAATACAGCGTTATAGGGTTGTGAGGATACCATATTTTTCCCGTTGTTAAGTAAGAATAAGGCAAGCAACGCTCGAGTCCCGAGTAGTTTGAAACTGTTTAATGACTATGTGAACAATTGGGTCACTCGCATGTATTCAAAAATGGAAGATTAAATTAATTGAAAGGTCACTTCATACCAAAACTATGGATTACTAATTTATCATTATCTCCCTGAGTGGTATGTTGTTTTTTTTTTTTTGGATAAATGGTGGTTGTGTTAATAAACATTTGCAGACAATGAACATGGTAATCGATAAATCATAAAAACATGGGAAAGTAACAAACCAAATGTTTAACTCATGACAACAATGATCCATCCACTCAAATGTTCGCTAATGATCAATCAACACAATAAAAAATGAAGCCATCTTCCACTATGATCATGTCTCGTCCGCAAAAATCCATCAACCACAAAGTACCCAAGTAAACATATTCGGGACTTGGCCAAAAAGTAACCTAAACTAAACATATTAATCTTAATCCATGAAGCAAACAAAAACAATAACAACCATCATTATCAAAGAGACGAGTTAAACATGTTATCAAAGTACCCAATTAAACATGTACGAGACTTGTCAAAAATTGAACAAACCTATTCGATGTCACTAAGGATCTAAGTTTGTCTGAACCATGAACATTCATTTCTTCTTATGGGTGCGTGATGGTTTGCTGGTTTCTTCTTCACCTCCAAATGCTTCTTCTGTATTCGGTTTATCGTTTTCAGCCATGTTTACCCGGAATGTCCATGAGTGCAGCTCATCGTTCAAAAATGCGTGCACAATATCGGCACACATTGCACAACAATCATCCTTTAGATAACCTTGGATTAGCAACACCAGAAGTTGAAAATTTATTCAATGATACAATTACACCATAACTTCACTTTCTACGACCATAAAAAATGGTAAAACAGTGATCCATTTTTTCCACAACATGAGAAACATACCATCTTACAAACAAACAGATAACCTTGATACATTTAAAGACCATCATCAGTGAACATGCCATATCAACACACCATTTTAACGACACAACATAGCCCATATGGGTAATAGCAACACCAGAAGTTGGAAACTTCTCCAACGGTAAAATGGTACACCATTACTTCATTTCCAATGACCATAAAAAATGGTTAAAACAGTGGTCCATTTTTTTCACAACATCAGAAACATACCATCTTAAAAACTTACGATAACCTTGGTACATTCAAAGACCATAATCAATTCAACAACTAATCTTCAGTGTTCAGCCAACCAGAAAAGAAAAATAAAACATGAAAATGAAGACGAAAATGGTCGACGCATCCAAACGAGTATGAACAAAGACAAACATGAACTAAGTACAAAAATTAATTGTGTCTAACTATGGTATATGAATAAACCATCATAAATCCCCAAAAACCCCCAAATATACTTCCCGAAATCCCCCAAACACTACATCAATCTTAAGATTCCATCGATTCGAAAATGGATTTGTCATTCGAGTGAAGCTAAGAAACATTGGACGACTGTTCAGTACGGAAAATAACTTACGAGCCATTGGTTTGAATGAAAAAAGTCATAGACTGGTTAGGGCTTTAATCCGGTGAGCAAATCGGCAGCCATAACTTCTTACCATCCATTCCGAAGCCAAACGATTTCGACTCTTCTCATTTGTCCTGCAATGACTAAGAAACGGGATGGTGGTGTCTCCGGTAAAATCGGGTGGTGGGATGGGACGATGTGGGTAGTGGTTAGGTTTCCATCGAGTAGTTAGGGTTTGAGGATTTTGGGATGGGACGATTTGGGTAACGGATAGGAATTCGCCGGAGAGTTAGGGATTTTCCGTTGTGGGGTTTTCTCTCACCGGAAGAGTAGGGATTGTGGTTGGGTTTTTTGGGATGGTTTTCACCGAAATAATTGTGGGACGATTTGGGATGGTTTTGGGGTTGGATAACATTCCATAACCGTCCTAAACACAATAAGCGGAAAAAGGCATCAAACTGCCACAATTTAGTGCTATGAGACTATTAAGTTTTCCATAATTGTTAATAAAGAATAAGAAATTTAAAACGACAAAAAATTACTTAAGGGCTTTATGGGTAATTTTTAAGTTTCGAGATGGGATCATAACTATTCAAAACCATTGGGATGGGATCATAACGTTTTAATTTGTATGAGACCTCTAATTAACTCCCCCTTCCAAAAATCACATGTCTAGTGGATTTATTTTGAAATGGAGGGAGTAATTTATTTCTATTGATCTTTTGAGAGAAATTACAAAACTCGATTTGGTTTACCAAATTCTACAAAATGTCATTAATTTGACGTTTTTACTATTTAGTGTTATACAATGATAATTGATATTCACACCCTTTTTTCACAAATGCACTTCATTTTTCCTCCAATCGCAATGTGAATTTACAAGGGCTGATTAATTGACTTATTTATTTTTAACTTTATTAATTAAAACGCGCATTTTTGAACTTTGTTCCCAAACTAACTTAATCTTTAAAGCATGCTTACCAAACACGCTTTTAGAAAACATGTAAATTAAACACGCTTTTAGAAAGTGCACGCTTTCTACAATATAAATGGCGTGAAAAAAAAAACTAAAATACTAAAAGCGTGGTTACGAAACATGTTTTTAGGAGGCGCGTTTGGTTGATAGCTCAGCAAAAGGAGTTGGATCATCTTCTGTCCGTTTCGAACGGTTCTGACGATCTCTTTGTTAGCTATTTTTTTGATTCACTTTGATAATCAAACCTATTCACATTTTAGAGTTTGTCAAGAGCATTAGACAAATTAAAAAGTATGTTCTTCATATAACGTTTCAAATCTACGGAATCACATCTGTGTTGAAAGAAAAATTAGAATTCCCGATCAAAATTCTTTTCTAACCCTAATTTTTTTTCCGAAACCATACTAAATTATCTCGGATTAACATAATTTCGGCATGATTATTTTTCTCAACGAAATTAAAAAAATTGAAATATTGCAATCATGAAAGTCGTATAAAAAAGGCAAGTTATTCAATTGTAACAAGTATGTTGTTTGTTTTAAAAATGACGATAATAAAATTAAGTACCTTCATCCCATCTTAAGGACACGTTTCTTCCTGTAGAGGAGGAATTAACTGTTTGTAAGGTGGAGCATATGGAGATTAATGGTCGCTTAGTCAGCTAAACCACAACAAGTTACAGTTGGAGTTAAATCTTCAAGCTGTCTGTAATGTGTTTTTCTAGATATAACTCCCTAGTTAAGTGTGACATCAAATTCAATACTTTGTAAATGTAATGTGTCGATCCTCTCTTTTCCTTTCCTCTTTCTTAAGACTTATGGCTTGCTAGTATATTATGTATAATCGCTACTAATAAAACATGCTATGTTATGTGGTTGTACAAATTTCTCTATCATCTATGAAAAATTCAGGTTTAATATAAGTTGGCTTTGCCGGCTTGTGTGTTCCTAATTTTGGTAAGTAACAAGAAAACAAAAAATGTTACGATTGAACTTAACAACAATCTTGATTAAAAACTGCAAGCAATAAGAAAACGAAAAGATTACAAACCTAACAACAATACTTCATAAGGTTAACGGCCCTTAAAGCATAAAACATGAAATCAAGGATTCAAACAAATATAGTTACATGAATTTAAACAAACTACCACCCTAACATAATATTAAACTAACACTCAATCCAAGATAGATTTCTCAATCACGCATTGAACATTTTCCAGTGTGATATTCAAATAGGGAGTCTTTGGCTCTGGTTGGAATACAACAATCTCCTTTAGTATGAGACAACTACCGGCCTTAAGTTGGGGAAACACTCCTTCTTGGTATGCCTCCAAATGGATGTTGGCCCATACAGATCCTATGGACTCCTATTCCCCAAACAAAAACATGCCCAAAGTATGATTTTGGCAATCAAAGAATATGAAAAATTGGGTAACATTGATTTACCTTCAACTCTAGCAATGAATCTCCTACTTCGTTATGCACGTATGATTTGACCAATGCGATAACCTAAACAATAATCAGTGGTCAACTCACAAATCATGAGTTGAGAATTTAATTGTTGTTTAATAAAAAAAGGTCCAAGTATACGACGACTCACGAGTGGAACTCGTGCAATATTTCCCATTTTGTTCACAATAGCCAAATCTGTGTATTGAGGATTTTGCAGGTATCCTTGGGGCGCGACAGTTAACCAGGAAGAGTTATTGATGAAATCGGTGTCCTCACTTTCAATTGTAAAGGCTCGATGAAGGAATTCTTGTGTGTTCATGGTCGTCACACCCTCTCTAGCAGCTCTTCGTACCATTGCCTCCTAAAGAACACTAGTTGAGCCTGGAATTCTAGGTCGACGACCTCGTCCCGAATTACTTTACGCAATGGCCTTGCCTCTCCGATTCGGATCGTCTCTGTTCATTGCTTTGTTTGAGCTTTTTCTAAACGAAACTTAGATATCGTTTATTGCGTTTATTTTCCCAATTAATTTATAGTGTTCAATCCATTACTCACGAGGGTACAAATTATTTTGTTTGTGTGTGTGTGTGTGTGTGTGTGGGGGCTCGGATGGTCATGTCATTGTGTAGTTCTCACAAGACTATAATATTTTTTTCAGCCTTATTCAACTTTAATTGAAATCCAAAACTCTTATAAAGCATGCAAAGATGGGGACCTACCCACATGGCCGTGTCATTGTGTAATTTTGTCGGCACTATAATTGATACATATTTTTCAGCCTTATTCAAGGCATTTTTGGAATGCAAAGCTCTTACAAAGTAATTTGACTTGCAGGGGACCCGCCCACATGGTTGTGTCATTGTGTAGCTCTGTCGGCGCTATAATTGATACGGACTCTTTCAAACTTATTTAGCTTTGATTGGAATCCAAAACTCTTACAAAGCATGCCAATATGGGGACTCGCCCACATGGCCGTGTCATTGTGTAGTTCTATCGACACTACAATTGATACATACTTTTTCAGCGTTATTCAAGGCATGTTTGGAATCCAAAGCTCTTACAAAGTTACTTGACTTGCACAGGGACCCGCCCACATGGTCGTGTTATTGTGTAGTTCTGTCGGCACTATAATTGGTACGGACTTTTTCAGCCTTATTTATCTTCGATTGGAATCCAAAGCTCTTACAAAGCATGCCAATTTGGGGATCTGCCCACATGGCCGTATCATTGTGTAGTTCTGTCGGCACTATAATTGATACATACTTTCTTAGTGTTATCCAAGGCATGTTTGGAATCCAAAGCTCTTACAAAGTAATTTGACTTGCAGGAGGACCTGCCCACATGGTCTTGTCATTGTGTAGTTCTGTCGGCACTATAATTGATACATACTTTTTCAGTGTTCTTCAGCTTTGATCAGAATCCAAAACTTTTACAAAGCATGTCAAGATGCATGATCACACAATGACATCCATTTATTGTAGCTTTTGACCAGTCATTCAATGACAACCCGTGCCGCTACACATGCAATGACACTTGATCACACAGCCTTATTCACATGACATTTCTTTAAACATCCTTTTAGAACCTGCACAATTCAGCCTTTACAACCTTTATTTTAAATTTATACCACCTTATTCATTTGTCTATAAATTAATTTCAAACTTTTCACATTTGTGTATGCACTCTTCAATTTTCAAGGACCCGTACTGGAAAAAAAAAATTACCAGTCCAAAAGATTACTAAGTTGGTCTTCAACAACAAGAATGAAAATTTAAGGTTGAAAAGCTGGAGGGAATGGATCCTGATCTATGTAACATGGGAGTAAGAATTCTTCATCGTCGGTCGCTGAATATGCCAAGAACGAATAGGCGTGATATAGACACCCCAAATTGAACCCATGAAAATCATTGGCATTCCCGATGATGAAAATGGCCCGATAAAGACACGTGGAGCTTGATTAATTGTTTGGAAATCCCTCCAAAACCTCTTCAAAATAAACCCTATCTTGCACCACATTCTAGTACATTCAAAACCCTTTTTATTGATATATAATATGTCCCAATCCATTTTGAATTGACGGAGATGCGCGCGTTTTACTAAAATGACTTATTTTCCTGACCTCTTGAGGGTAAAATGGTCATGAATTTTGATGTACAAATCATCTTAGGTTCAAACCACTTGGGTAAGAAAGTAGACTCAATTATTTCCAATGCTTCAAACCATGCGCAAAATGAAGTTCGGTAGCACCCGGAGCGGCCCCGCGAAGTTTGGTATGTTGTGTAGTCTCCAAGTCCTGGCACCCAGACTCTCCAACTCCGGGCGCCCAGACTCACTCCAGGTTGCTTGATCCTAAAGGTAAAATGGGTGGGAGGATCATTTTAGGGGGTTTTGCAGAGATATTTTTGAGATAATGGGGTGGAGGGGATGATTAACCCCTTTGAGCCCCTAACCTTACCCCTTAGAGCTATTCTTGCTCCTTTTGACCCCTCTAATGCCTATAAAAACCCACTCATCTCTACCATTTGGAAGAGAATCAACTCTCCACCCCCTTCCTTCTTGTCACTCTGAGAAACTACTCCGAAACACCATCTCCGATCGACCTTCTCTGTTTTACTACTCCTAGCCATCAAACCCACATTCTTACCACCCAAAATCCACCTATCTTCATCATCCACAACCAAATCTCAACCAAAGTGTTGTTGCCGCCATGAGAGAGAGAGAGAGAGAGAGAGAGAGAGAGAGAGAGAGAGAGAGAGAGAGAGAGAGAGAGAGAGAAAGATTTGGGGTTTTGACCTTGGAATTGGGTTGGGTTTTGGGTTGTTGAGAGAAGTGAAGTGGAGAGAAGAAGAGGACAAAGAGAGAGTAATAGTAGTACTAGTAAAATTGATTGAAAAGATGACGTTTTTTTATTGAATTAATAAGGCCCCTTTATGCTTCCGCTAAAAAAAAAAAAAGTTTTGTTTTAACTCAAAACTATCTCATTCCACTAACAAAAAACCACTTAGTTTTTTTGCAAAACTAAAAACCAAAAAAGCTAGTTAGTTTTTTTGCAAAACTAAGCATACCAAAAACTAGTTTTTTTTTTTTTTTGACACGGAAATGAGAAGATTATATTAATGAACGCCCAACGGCACTTACAAAAACGGAATTCATTACAAAGATCTTGGACAAAACCAAACTAATCATCTTAACAGAGAACAAGAAACGCACAAGGCAATCGATGTGTTTCACCCTAACCCAGACATGGCCTGACGCAAACAGCGACACTTACAAGATTCATACCTAGAATCAGCATCTCTAAAGAGACTTAGTGCTAGTTAAAGATAAAAGACAAAGAATACCTAGACGATCGGATGGACTCCAACCAAACATGCTCGCACCAATGAACTCCCAAAACTACAGATCTTCAAAGCCACCACGAGTTGCCCTGCCAGTGGTATCATGTCGATTAAGAACACTGTTGGCACAGATACCATTGTAAAGCAACCACGCCTAAAAATACCCGATCTGTAGACAAAAATTCGTCCGAAGACGAAACTAACAACTCTCACAAAGCGAGAGACATAACCCTTTTATTATCGGATTTCAAGTCGTTGATCCGGAGAGACAAAAGAAAAGGAAAGAAACGAACGAAGAAAATAAATAGTACCATGGCCCTCCCCTCCCACCACCATGGGTATTGAAACCCTAGGAGGGAGGGGAAGGAGGAAGAGTAATATTAGTGGTGGCTAGGGTTTTCGGAGAAGAGAGAGAGAGAGAGAGAGAGAGAGAGAGAGAGAGAGAGAGAGAGAGAGAGAGAGAGAGAAATTAGTTTACAATAAAATTCCACCTACAAAAAAACTAGTTTAATGGAACAAGTTAGTGGAACAAGTTAGTTTTTTTGCAAAACTAAAAACCAAAAACTAGTTAGTGGAACAAGTTAGTTTTTTTGCAAAGCTAAAACATCCAAAAAAATTTTGTTCCAAAAAAAATATAAAAAAACCAAGTTAGTGGAACACCCCTAAGTAAAGAGAGGGAAAATGCAAATTGCCTTTATGCTTTGGTCCAAGTCTATATGCTATAAAAATTTAGTTTGTGTATAAAATATGCTATAAAAATATATTTATAATTATATATAATGAAAATAACGCTAAATCGAAATGGTACCGGTACTAGCCCGTAGTACCGTACCTTTTAAGAAAACGGGTACCGTCCGTTCACGGGATTCGAACCTTGGTTGGACTTGGATGGCCCAAATCGTAACTCTCTCTCCCCTTTCTCTCTTCATCATCCGGACCATCCAAAAGCGAAATAGATGGCCCGGATCATTGTCTTTGACTTTTGCTGGTACCACGTGGTATCCGCTTTGCACTGAAAAATTGCTCCTATTTGACAGTTTTAGAACACTTTGTAAGACTTTAGACAAGTAACAACAAAAAAACCTTTTTTTTTGTGCTGAATTTGACAAGATGCTTGTACAAGTTGAATTTTGATCACATAGGCACAATAGTTTTCAACTTATTATTGTGAATATTTTATGAAAATTTGACTTACACGCGCATTGCAAATGCAAATGAAAAGGAAAAAATGGTCAATCTATGAAAAAAATTCATAAATATTTTTCATCCTCTACAAATCTCTCAAAATATGAAAAATTCCATCACAACTCACGTTAATTTCCAAAAGGATTTCTCATGTCAAATATCCATACTCACATCCAATTTTAGAATTCCACATCTTTTTCAGATTTTAAAACAATGAAACAGATGGAAGTCTTGGCATGCCTGCACATTATTGGAACGGAAACGAACAAAGTATGTAAAAAACAGAGTTGTATGGCCTCTTTTCCGAGGAAATTTTTCCAATGACGAGCGGGTACCTCCTTAAGAGTTTATTTAAAATCCGGACCGTTGATTGAGAAAATGAATGGCTATAATGTGCGCGCAGGCACAACGTAGGATATTGTCCGCTTGGCATTGAAAAACTCCTTGTCAAGCAATAATTAAGGACTAAGAGCATCACCAATGACATACTCAAATGTGAATACTCAAATGTTGCCAAATCACCTTCTTTTTTTTTTGCCATTCGACATACATCAGTAGAGTTAGTTGTTAGTAAAACACAAAGGTTGACCTCCTCTCCATAGGAGTCAAAGCCATAACCTCACCTCTATAGAAGGGGCTACATGACCAACTAGGCTAACTGCCCTGGTCGCCAAATCACCTTTTGAGTATTCATTCAATGGGTTTCTAAAGTTAGCAATGTGAAGCTCTACAATGGTTCATTATATAGGCTCGCCACCACTAGATTTTTTAAAAGCTTTTATCCTCTAGTTAATTATATATTTTTGCCACCACAAAAGTAAAATCCTGACTCTATATCTGGATATGTATTGGCAAACTCTCATCAATAACACGTTTTCAAAACCTTCTCCTCGGTGAGCTAATGTATGAAAATTAAATTACCGATGGCAAGGTAAGGAACAACACTGTTTTAATAGGGTATGAAGCTTGCTTTTCATAACTCTTAAGGATCAGTCATAAAGGGGCTGGACCGTCAACTTTGACCTATTTGGAAGCATTTTTTTTTGAATAAAACCGAAATACTTAGATTATTGGTCAATAATCCAAGTATTTTGGCTTTATTAAAAAAAAATTGAGTTTTGACCATAATTTTATACTTGTTAGATTCGTCTCGTCGAGAAGAATCCAAAAATCACAAAATCTTGACGCAAAACTAACAAATGCAATTTTTTTTGGAATAAGGACAAAACGAATAATCCAATAATCCAGATTAGGGTTTTTTAGCCCAAGCACCCTTATTGAGAACGAGATCATCAACCATTCATTAAAATCTATCCCCGTCACATACACCCCAATGTTTTCGGAAGCGGGGGGTCTGACTGGTGACTAAGTCACCACATGTTGTGTAGTTGATGGAAACTGCACCGTTTTGGCGCCCTTGGTGCCCACTCTAAGCCTTTTGAAAAAAGTAATTTTGTGGGGCCCACTTTTGGGTCCCACGCAAATGATCTGAACCGTTAAATAATTTTAAAATAATGATTAAGGTGATCTCGGAGAAAATCAAGCCCATTGGATATTTCTATGTTACTCATCCATTCTTTGATTTTCATTTAGAATTCAGGACTTTATCAGTTTGAAAGAACCTTAAGGAAAAGTTATAAAATTGTGGACTTGGAAAATCATTGATCTGAATCATAAGAGTCGTAGGGCTCGTTGAGAAGAGTATCTAGTAAAAAAATCATCTTGTTCGGACATCGATAGGATAATTTTTTTACTAGACACACTTCCTCCAACTTTTGGGTTCTTTGGGTCATCAACTTGCACTGTTCTGTTACTTCTAGTGTTCATTCGAGAAGTCTGGCCAATTCCAACATTTGAATCTTGACCAATACGGGTCTCTAGTCCTGTTTGAAGGCCATCAACCTGTTCATTCTCTTTATGATTGACATTATTCTCATCCTCTGGAGTTTGGCCAATTTGAGAACCATTTGTTTGCTTCCTAAGTTTTGGAGCCATTCAACACTTTATGGGTCCCACCGGGCGTGCTAAAAAATGTGTTTGGTTCTTTTACTTCTTTGCAATGGAAAATAATTGTGTGCAAGCGTGCCAGAGAGAGTTTTAACTTCCTCCCTCCGATTAACTTTGGAAAGAAACCAAATCTAATCAGGCGATTGTGTTTAATGGTTCTATTACCTCAATTAAGAGGATTTTTCTTTAAAAGTGAAGAAATACAAACCAATATACTTAGGAAATTAAAGAACAACAAAGAAACAAGATACTTTGATAGACTTACTTCGAAATTGTCTTCAACTTCAAAACAACAGATAACAAGAACTTCAAACAGTTGATTGTTACAAGAACAATCAGAAATCTACTTCCTAAACTACTTCCTAATCTACTTCCTAATATACTTCGAACTGAGTCGAAATCCTAATTCTACTTGCCAATGAACAAACCAAACATCATTTCTTTGATAGATGTTTGTTGGAGATTTGTCCGGGGGGCTTTTTACTCTTCAACTTCTTCTATTTATAGGCACTGCTTGCAATCTGAACTTCCAGCATGCAAAATATTTGAACTTGGCTTGCTTCGAACTCTATCTTCTTACTTCAAATGGGCAGTTTCTTCCCTCCAATACATCTGCACTTGAATTTCTTTAATCTTCCTTCAGAAGTTTTAATTTGAATCTAAACAGTTACTTAAACAACTCAAATGATTAAACGTCAAGGAAATAACTGCCTTGCATGATGTACTCCACGTGTCTTAACTGCCAACTACCTCGTTTCATATGTTTACATGTGGAATTCATACGTTTTGTATTTGAAAGTATGGCGTCGAATTCAATTTCTATATTAGTTTTGATTCGTAACTGCCAATAACCGTTTTTTTCAAACTGGTAGTCAATACGACATCGAATTAATCAACCTTTATTCCATTGATCCACTACATTTTCATTGACATACGCCTGCCAACGTTTGGCATTTTCGATTACGTGTCAATTTTTTCATTGACATACGCCTACCAATGTTTTCTAACTCATGGTAATTTTGTTCACTGTTATATGGATTAATGGAAGACAAAACAACTGAATGGAACTTGATTTGGTAAAAAAGAAAAAATGATTTTTTTGGTTTTGTCTTTATTTATTTATTTTTTGCATTTGTTAGTTTTGTGTCAAATTTTCGTGGTTTATAGATTCGTCCAATTTATTGGTTTTAGCTTTGTTAAAAAAAAAAAAATAGTTTCAACCATAATTTTATACTTTTTGGATTTGTCTCGTTGAGACGAATCCATAAACCACAAAAACTTGACACAAAACGAACAAATGCAAAAAGAAAATTGAATAAAGACAAAATGAAAAAACTAAAAAACCAATTTTGCGCTTTTTTGCTTAAGCACCCCTGAATCTTTTGAAGCCTGACAAACACAAACAAAAATCAGACGTTGGGTACTCGAAGACTTTGTTTGGATCAACAATTTATAGGAGATTTCATCGGAGGGAAAAGAAATACGGAGAGTTCCTTCACAATTTGAATGTATGCTTCCCCCACATTTTCATTTCCCTTAAAAATACACTCCACAAATTATTATTCCAAACACAACTGAAATGAGAAATCCATATGTTTGTTTTCATATTCCACCAATCAAATATAAAAAATGATTGTGACACAAACTTTGTGCCACAACCAACCACAACCCCACTCACATGCGGTGTGGGTCCCATATGGGGGCCCCACACCCCATGTGAGTGGGGTTGTGGCACAAAATTTTTGTATGTATCATTATTCTTATCAAATATATCGTTTACGAGCGTGATTTGTCAGAATATCACGTGGACAGTACTACATGGTCCTACGAGAATTTCATGTGGTGGTGTGTGTTTAGACTTTAGATTAGTTACAAATTTAACCCATTAAATTCATAATATTCTCTCAGGCACGACATATAAGATGCAAAACCATTTAACCACCCATAAAATTAAAAAAATTGCTTCTGCACAAAAATAATACTTCTATAATTCCCCACTAACTAGGGAATCAATGAGTGAATGTTCGCTTCTTGAACTTATTCTCAAAATATTCATACTCTTGAGGACAATTATACTATTTATTTTATTTAATTATTTGCATGTCTATCTTTGATTTTTTTGAACTGCATGGCTATTTTTGATTGAACATTAATCTTTTTAATTGATTTTTGCTTCGCTCAATGCGCTTGGAGGGAACAATTTTATGTCTATGCATGTGTGTGAAATGTCCAGCCAATATAATTTAGATAGATTGTCAGTTATGATTAAGAGAATCAACCCTGCATCGCCATTTATATTTAACCATGTAATTCTATGGTTTGCTCCTCTCTTCTAAGCAGAGACGGATCCAAGAATTAATCCACTCTAATGGGGGCACATTATTAATCAAAATCGTGAAAATTCTTTTTCGGGGTCAACCATCATAAATTCATGTTGTATCCCAACATTCATTGCTTACTATAAATTTTATAATGCATACAAGAATGTAAAAATGAGCACGCAATCTTAGACAAAACTTTTAGAGTATGTTTTACATTGACATCGAAAGTCTTTAAAATGATCGAGTCTATCGAGATGGTGTTATTAATGTCGACGTTCTATGAAGAAATTTATCCCACGACAGTTAAAAAATAAAAAGAATGAATAGATAAGAACTCCAAATAGACAAATTGTCTCTATAAACTAACAATTATATATAAACCCCAACAACAAAAGTTGAAGCCTAGAATTAATTCTCCAATGTTATTTTTGAGATATATATAAATGTGTATGCTAAATATAGGACACTCATATAATGGATCAACTTCTAATGAGGGATCCCTCATTTTAAATAAAGTGAGGACCAAGCAATTTTTCCATTTTCCGAACTAAATTTTGACGATCCGAACCGTTAGATGTGTTTAAAATGTGTTTTTAACGCCCACCGCGAGGATTCATCCAAAAAAAAAATACCGGAAGAGCTTCATCCGATCGCTTTTTTGTTAAAAACGCTATATATAGTGTTTTTAACAAAAACTGATCGGATGAAGCCCTTCCGGTATTTTTTTTTGAACGAATTTTTTAAGAGGACCTTAAAAACACATTTTAAACACATCTAACGGTTCGGATCGTCAAATTTGGTCGGGAAGTATGAGGTCCTCACTTTATTTAAAATGAGGGATCCTCATTAGAAGTTGATCCCTCATATAATTATGCTAAACATGTATGATGATTAATACAATGTATTAAATATAGTATTAGTTTTGAGTGGGGGCATGTGACCCCAAGTGCCCCTTTAGATCCGTCCTTGCTCCTAAGTTTTTTGGTTTGATTCCCCTTGCAAAAGTCTATAGAAGAAACTGTAGATAACAATATGAAGTGTGCATAAATTGGCCAAGAATACCTCCTTGACCCAAAAAATTGTAACTGTATAGATAACTCCGATTTTTCCTTGATTTTGGTATAAGACTTCATGTATATTTATTGAAGATCAATACTAATACCGTAAGTTTAAGAAGCAATAAGAATTTATGTGTATATGTATGTTTTGCCAAATACGAATACAAAGTGGATATATATGTTTCTTCTTTCGCAGAATATTACAGTATTCATTAGATTTCGTGCTTGAATTTCAAACTCTATGTAAGGAGAACTTAAAAATTCAAAATGTATGTATTTCACGTTCTAAGTTTTGCCCACCGCTCTTTGCAAATCCTAGCTCCGTCCCTAACCACATACGCATAACATCTTGTTAATCAACTGGCATTCAAAATTATCTAAAACTAGGTACGTCAATTACATAAATTGAACCAATAAATCTGTGACTACTGCAACAATTTTGTGCAAGTAATGTAATATATTCTTTATAATACTCTATCCCAGTATTTAAGACATATCATTGCTCGTTCAAAAGTACTACAAATTATTAAATATTTAAGACATTATTGCTCTTTATTTCGAATAATAAGAGCTAGTAATCACTTTACAATAAGGAGGGTAAAATGGATCAAATTTTCACCTTTTAGATGATGAGCCATTCAAAAGTGGAATAGTTTTAGAGTTTGTTTGTTTTGGCTTGTTGTGTACTGGGTTTGATTTAATACAATTTCTTTCTATTTCTCCAAAAAAAAAAGAGGAATAGTAGATTAAAATAGAGGGACAAAGTGTTAGCAAGGAAAATAAGTATATGTTTACACTTTTTTTTTATGCGAAATTTATCAAGTTGTCCTTACTTCAAAGAGAGAGATGGAAAGAGAGCGAACAACGAGCTATCTCAGCTATGAGATTTTGAAGCAAAGATGACGCTATTGTTAAGCCTACTCAACTCCATTCACCCACACTCCTTAACAAGGAGTTATTTAGGTCATTGGCATTACAATACCAGATCTATTTTGGAATCCATAAATCACGAAAACTTGACACAACATTAACAAATTCAAAAAACATTTGAATAAAGACAAAAAAAAAACCAATCAATCAGTTCTGCGTTTTTTTGCCAAAGCACCCCATATGAGGGAAAAAATGTGGTTTGTAGTGCAGAGTGCACTGTAATTTCAGAGAGTATTTGTGATTACAATAAAAATGAGGGGCTATTAGTGAAATTTACGCACTTTCCCTTGCTCTAGAGAATCTAGAGTAGTCACCGCTGCACGTAACGGTTAAATAAAACCCTACACCGATGAAACAAACAAACAGGGTTTATCTCCCACCGATGAATCGACACGGTGTCGCACTCCACTTCTCCGATCTTTCGCCGCTGACTGGCCTCCAGTTTCTACAACCCTAACTCGGCCGTGTCTTTTGTGTCTCTATCACTCCAAATGCGCAGATTCAATTCCTTGGGGTTTCCCCCCAAATCTCTGTTGCGTAATTTTCTGGTAACACAGTAAAAATTGAATATCTTCTGCTGGGTAATAGTTTCTGTAATTTTTTTTACTTCATGTTTTCAGTATTGTATCGTTTTTACTGCAGGTTCGTCGGCATTTTCAGTCGCCGGTGGGTATAAAATTGGTACTTGATCGTGGAGACCTGAGCGGAATCGACTCGAGTCACCCGACATTTCGACGAACATTAGTTCACCGTCGCGGTGAGAAGTAACTGATGACTGTCATAATTTTTACCTATTCGCAACTTTGTGTATTTAGAAGTGACTTTATTTGGGTAAATTTACTTGTAAGTATTAGCTAATGAGTTGTAATTTTTAACTCACGATTGTATTTGTTTAGGAAGTAACTTTGTTTTTGTAATTTTAAATTTATATATTACGTCGATATTCTTGTGCATCTAAGCATTTCTTAAGTAATTATAAGTTGGGTGTGTGTATTGCATGTGCATTTATAGTTTGAAAACCTTGAAATAGTACCATTATCTCACTGTCTTGTGCGTATAAATTGTGATAGTAGCATGTTGCAAAATTAAGATTAAACTCAAAGGGCCTTACTTATTCTTATTCCCTCTCTGTGGTGTACCTTTACAAACTCCTTGAATGTAAAAAGGCCTGACAAAATGTGACGTGGTAGTCCTCAAAAGCAATAAAGATTCTATTTGTGGGGGTCAGAATAAGGAAAAGGAACCTATCAGGCAAAACCAAGAAATGGAGTTAAGCATGAGTTGACAACAAAACAACGGAAAATCAGCAACCAGAGAAACCTAGAGTTAGGAACGAAGGGGGGAAAAACAGAACTGAAGCACTGTTTTAATGGATCGTTCAATGGGTGTTTGTGTAGATTAGACTTGTCATCACCAGATCTTCTCCAAGCATTTCTCTTCTAGTTGCTTTTCCTAGGAGATAATGCATTGCAGAGAGACAGAGAAGAGGCAGAGAGACCGCCATGAAGCGGTTACCAAACTCGGATGATGGCCATTCATAATGCAAACTTATCAATTAAGAGAAATCCATATGCCCACAGTTGTATTTTGATAGGAATGAAGAGCCCCTATAAAATACGAAATTATTCTAAATTGGAAATTTGGAATTATGGAGTCGCAAAAGGATTGATATAAGTGCTGCTTACACAATAAAAGAATAGAACTGAAAGAAAACAACGGGAAAATTCATATGCCAACAGTTGTATTATGATAGGAATGAAGAGCCCAAATTAAATAAGTAGTTATTCTACATTGGAATTATGGAGTCGCAAAATTGATATACCTGATGCTTACATAATAAAAGAATAGAACTGGAAGAAAACAACAAAGAAAAGGTGAGGATTTGGAGTTAGATACTTTGCTATGAAAATATTAAACTGTTGGCTTGTTACTAGGTATGCCATCTTCCTTTCTGTCATCCTATCTCATTCTCTGCCATTATGTTCTCTATAAATCCTCCATATGGAAAACAATAGATGTTTCTTTCCCTCTCTGAATCATCCCTATGGAACCGTATGACCATTACAACTAACAACTATGGAGCTATGGCTGATAGGAGCACATTACACACTAGTGGTTTGGTGATCGAAGTACGGTAACTGCGATTGGTTTGTTTGGTCTGGTGTCTAATTTGGTGAAAATGTTTTCCGTCTTCCAGGAAGAGTTGTATGTTCTTGGTGGTATCTCTGTTATGTTTTTTTTGAGAAGTTTGTTTCTTTCTAGTTTTAGTGATCCCACTACTTGTTTAAGGTGTGACAGCAATTCTAGGAAGAGTGGGCTGCGTGAAAGATTCAACCTTTAGATAACTGAAGCGGTTTAACTTTGCATGATTTTCAATATCTTCTTCAGTGAACAAACACTCTGATCTTGTTTGAATTGTATAAAGAGGTTTGAGCTGTGTAATTTTGGTATATAAGTGGTGGTGTAGTACACCCTTCAAAATGAGGACACCAGAATGCGTTCTCCCGCTTATATATAAAATATTGATTGATATAGATTATGGGTTTGTCCAAAGATGCAAGGGAACAACCCTAAATTTTCAGGAAACTGATTTCCCTCTCTTATAATATATGCTTTTTGAGAGATGGTCAAGACATTATGCATATCATTGTATCAAGAATAATTCATGTCATTGTAATTTAAGGTGCCCAATAGTTGGTACTTGGTAGTGGTCTGTTTTATTGCCAAGTAGTTACAAGTACGTGTGTTCAACTGTATTAATTTTTTTGGGTAAAAATAGATTGTTTGTATTGACTATTGAGTATGGAGTGATTGTTATGAAATAATTCGCCTCGTTCGACAGATTTATACAATTGCAGTTTTGAGGAAAAGCATGCTGAATTTTCAACCATAAGAATGCTGCAAATGAAGCGTTTTATTCATGCTACAGGTTTCCCTTCCATGAAAACCACCTTTTGTTTTCGGTGACTCCATCATGGTTTGGTTTTGACTTTTTGGTTAAACTATTGTTCCTACTTACTTCCCCACTGTATGTGATGATATAATTTCTTGCCCCAGGATGTCGTTACTATCCAAAATGTGATTATTATGAAACTCTTGGTGTTTCTGAAGATGCAAGTCGAGATGAGATTAAGAAAGCTTTTCATGCCGTAAGTGCATTTTCAAGGTTCATCTGTTGGCAAGGGATGGGTTTTATTTGCAATCTCCTGCATTTCTTATGTATAATAATTTTGTATTTCTCTAATTTTGTGTCCATTTTGCATTTACAAATAGACAAGACTGATTATCCATCTGAAAAAAAGTATAGTGCAGAAAAGGACCCGCTGGCTTCTTTTCTTTCCGGAGAAAATTTTAAGTTCCAACTTTAGGCTTTGGTAATTAAGGTGGAAACAGGAGCTTTTGGTTTGGACGCTTTGGGTTTACAAATAGACAAATTGACTGATTATCCATCTGAAAAAAAGTTTAGTGTAGAAAAGGACCCACTGTTTTCTTTTCTTTCCGGAGAAAATTTGAAGTTTCAACTTTAGGCTTTGGTAATTAAGGGGGAAACAGGAGCTTTTGGTTTGGAGGCTTTGGTTTTACAATCAGTTGAATCCAAATCGTTAGATGTGTTAGGCCAGTTCCTCCTGTTTTTACCATTACCGAGTACAAAAAGCTTTCCTCTTCAGTTGGCGATTTCTGTAAGATACTAAAGTTTCCTTTGGAGGAGCTCTCTCTTTTTGATTTTCTTGTATATCACATATATTTATCGGGATGTACCAGTAGTATACACTGAAGTAGTTATCCTTTTTGTATCAGAATCGTGTTAGATGGGGGCCAATAGGCTGGGGTACCCATTATGTACTGTGTGCACATTGCATGTGGGATATTCATGAAATTGCATACTGCTATAGTTGGCAAGAACAAAATGGAAAGATCCCTACACAAAATTGTTGACACGAGAAATTTTCGCTTTGGACTAGAAAAGAGCTTTCCACTTTTGCAATCAATACTTTCCCCACGTACAGACAAAGTATGAAAACCATATAAAGGGTAGTTTTCAAGCCTTCCTGATTTTTATTTTTATTTATATTTTTTTTAAGGCTGCCTTTAGCCCATGAAGTGAGGAAGATTTTCCCGTCGAGGCATAAACATGTTTCTCCAAAAAGAGAGAAGGCTCCAACAGCTCATTCGCCCGCTAGGCATTGCAATAATGGGACTAGAACTCCTTTCCATTGTCAAATAACTTTCTTGCAACTAGCCTATGAAGTAATGGACTTTCTTGCAACTAGCCATGCAATCCGCTTGAGCTGATGTGTTAACCCTTAGTCTAACTACACGGCTTAAAAGGTTAGCCTCGAGTTATACAGTAGCTGCCCATGATTCATTATATACTGACTCATTTTCCAATTTACCCACTTATGTGGGACTTCCTCAATGGGTTCTCACAATATGCATCTTCCCTCCTTTCAATATGACATAGAATGATTTCTTTCTTGTTCATACTGTTAATCCGTATTTGCCAATTAACATTTAAATCTTAGTAAGTTTAGGAGATTTGGTGATATAAGTTTTTGAAGGGCTCCATGTCACAAGGGAAGAAAGAAGTTTTTAGTCATTAACTCCTTATCGGTCAGGTTGGGGGATTCAGTTTAGTAATGGGAAATGGTGAGTCTGTGCTATTTTTTTTTTTTTTGATCAGTAGCCTGTGCTATTTGAATCTACCTCATATTTTACCTACAAAGCCTGCCCCATGTTCACCATGCTCTCCCCTACTACTGCCCTCCTGCGTTTAGTGCATTGCTTTGAGCCGCTTGGATAATCTGACTGTTGAGTCTTTGGATAAGATTGGCCTCTTACAACCCATTGCCTCTTCAAGCTCCTCCATCAAGCCCCATTCTTTTCCATGTTGGGGACTGATCGATCAATGCTCTTTGATCGATCTTTGACTGGGAACCCGTCTTCCTGTGTCTCCTCCCTCATTGTCATACAGGCAGTAGAGGATTCTTCAATCCTCATGCTCATTGTTTAGCATTACCTTATAAATCAAGATTGCTGTAGGTGAAGTTACGAACACTCATCCTCGTAGTTGCAATCCGTTGTGCAGAACAACTTTAGCCACTCGTTTACGTGGCACGGAGCTAGTAATTTCATGATCAGTTGCTGAGGCCAAAGGAACCTCGAAGTCCTACCATCTTTTGAGGACTCCTCAACTGGCTTACGGACCTAGTCACCCTCAAGTCCTCAACAATCCACATATATGATATGATTGTGATGGATATTAATGAACTAAAGGTTTAACACTCTACAGATGATAAAGCTTAGTTTAAAACGATCAACATGTCAGTATTTTATTGTTACCACAGATCAGGCATTAAACTCTATTTTAGTCTTAGACCAGTGACTATTGTTTTTGTTTCAGAAATTTATTTTAGGAGACGTGAATTTAGAAGTACATGCAACCCTTCCCTAGACGCTGCAGTAGTGGGGACCTCGTGCACTTGGTGTCCAGAAAATAGTTTTGCCTCTCCAATAAAGGTCGACTGCTTGGAATTGGGATAAGACAGACAGTACTATGTGGAGAATAAATTTCATTTGGATGACCATGCTTTCAAGTTACAATGATTTCGATAAAGAAGTATGTCAAATTTCTGATTTTCCATACTACGTCCAGCTTGCTAAGAAGTACCACCCAGATGCAAATAAGAACAGTCCTTCTGCCAAGAGGAAGTTTCAAGAGATAAGAGATGTTTATGAGGTTTGTATTTGTCTGTTTGTGGCTTACCTTCTGCTCATTTGTTTGATGGCTTTAGTTTACTCCTCTTTTGAGGTTTGATCATTAGTACACACGATAGGAGCAGTGACAACGATCACAAGTAATAGAATATAAAAAAACACGTGTACTTGTTCCTATTTGACTATTTGTGCACATCTTAACAAATAACAATATGCATGGCAGGGTAACTTACTGTTTTTGTGAATAGCTTTGTGCTTTAAAATTCTTCCTCTATGATTGACAACATTGTGCATCCCTTTGTGTGGAGGGTGAATCACAGACACTGCAAGATGCCGAAAGGAGAGCGCAATATGATAGGGTAAAAACTCTTTTCTCATCGTAAATTTGCAAGTTACAATTTTTATCAGTTTTCTCTTTTTTTTTTTTGGCTGCATTTGTTTTATCATTTGTCTTCCTCTCTTTCTTCATGCTGTTAGCAGAGATGAAATGCTATGATTTGCTATACCCGAATATAGTTCTTCCACTCTAAGTTTTTACAACTAGCTGACTTTTTTCTTCATGTATGTCGTCCAAAGGAGCGCTATAGGAGTTCAGAGGATGTAAAGTACGCTGCTAATGATGCAGAAGGGTTTAAATATGCTTCTAGTCCTCAATTCTCTGGTTCATTCCATAAAATTTTCACCGAGGTAATTTGCATCTTTGGTTTTAGACTATGTTCTTAAACAAATATTGACTTCATGCAATATGGATATTGTAAGTATGCTGAATGATAATTTATCACAGATCTTCAATTCGTAATGTTTTTTTTATGGTTTTATCTAATAGAACTAATTGCATGTAGGCAACATTTTGGAATAGTCGATTTCGCTATGATCATTTTACAAGTTGAGTTTGTTAACTTCGAATTCTGGGCAAATTGAGAGTCAAAGCTTTGCCATCTTCGCTTTTATACCTGGTGGGAAGTAAACCATTGTAGGTGTCTCACACACGCTTATGCTTATACACAAACATAATTTTTCTGCCCAAGATGAAGCTACAAGAGAAACAACCTCTGACTTAGAACTTAGACCTATAAAGGTTTAGTTTCGTTAGTTGTTGTCAGGATTTTTGACGGTATAGGGGGACCACTTTGTTTGGTGGTATTCTGTGAGCGCGGCTTTGTGCATTCATTGCCAAAGGTTAGGTCTGTATCCAATTCATCTGTTAAGTGGTATTCGGGAGCAGCCACTTTATGCATTTATTGCCAAAGGTTAGGTCTGTCTCCTATCCATCCCCCGCCCATACCCCCAATTATTGGGGACTTAATGGGTTATGTTATTGTTGTTGAGTTGTTGTCAGGATTTCGAATCGCAGTATCGCAGAAACTAACACTATCGTTGATGTGACAATGACAGGCTGTATCAACCGTTGCATAGTAATTTATGGTATCAGAGTTCTAAAATCTCATTATGTAACGATCAATATTTTGAAACCCAGGTTGTTGTACTCCTAGAAAGAACTATTGTCAAAATGGTGCCGAAAAAACAGGGAGTGTTTGGGGATAAAGACCAAAAAGGGAGTGTTTGGGGATTAAATGGGGTGTGAAAATCATTTCCCAAAAAATATGGTACGTGTAACGTGCACATTTAACCATGCTTTGTGAAAAAGACGAGGAGGGGTCGCTCTGGCTCACCTAAAAACTAGGGTACTTTTTTCCATTAATTGAAATGTTACCTTTTTAGTAATGTAATTTAGTACCTTTATCATTGCCCAATATTACGAAAATAATGTTCTTTTAACTGATCCTATTTCTTTAAAAATGAAAATTAGTACTTTAAGAAAATAAACTTGAAAAATAATATATAGTCCCTACAAAGTCATGTCAAGAGAACTAAATTTTATAGATAAAGTTCATTGAACACCTAGTATAAGGGTAAAGCACGTTAATATTCATCAAGCATGACTAAAATATACTAATTCTTTTGACTTAATTCAATACATAGAACACACATAGAAATACTAACACCTGGAGGTCATTCGATTGAGACGATCACCATTTTCGCCTTCTCTAAATTCGTCATGCCGTTCCTACTGCTCGGAATGTATCAAAAAGGTACTGTTGGTTAGGTGACTAATTCCTAAAGGAGTGGTAGACTATCACGGGGAAGACTATCCCTACAATCATCCTTCAGTTTGAGTTTGCAGCTGTAGCAGGAACGCATTCCATTTGTCGCAACTGATGTAATCAAAAGTTTAATTCCCGGAGTTAGCTCCTCTTAGGAGATAATAGTGATAGCGAGACTTCAGTGGCTACGGGAAAAAGGATGAATGATAGTACCACTCAAATGTAATTGCCATAAAAAATGATACCCTTTGTACTCATGACGCACCACTTCTTTGCTCTACCGAACATGTCAAGCTAAGGACAACTATTGGTGCTTCCTTTCTGGCCACACATTATATCCTGTGGCTGTTATTTGTAGCGAGAAAGGAAGGCCTGACAGATGTTATTGGTTTCACAGGGGCATTTTGTGGACAAAGCATATCACCGAATATGTTAAGCAAAGGACGACTATTGGTGCTTCCTTTCTGGCCACACATATTATATCCAGGGGCTGTTATTTGTGGCGAGAAAGGAAGCCAAGACAGTTGTCATTGGTTTCATAGGGGCATTGTGCGGACAAAGCATTTCATTTTTTATGAAATTAAATATGGTTGGTTCTTTCAATTGTCCTTACTTTCATAGCCGTTGAAGTTTCATTGTCATTATCATCTCGACAGTGGAACTTGCATCGAGGAACTAAACTTCGGCTGTGACAAACGTAATGCCTCCTACTTCAACGGCAAACTTAAACTCTAGAATAACTGTAGTGATGGTATTTCCCACGATAGCCTACAGTCCTTTAGAAACCAGACACCTAAACGTTAGTACCTTTTGTCAACATCCCTAGTAGAAGTAACCAGCATGATAAGTTTTGTGGCATATTGGATTGCGAATTATGTTCACATTATGAAATTGTGAGATGTCTAAATCAAATACGTACTGTTCATTTGCTCCAACGCCTAAGTGTTCCAGGTATTAGTACTTCTGATGGGTGTTCTTACCTAGTGCAGTAAGTTTAAGCAAATTATGTTATGGTGATGTTTGACATATATTACCGGGCCTTTTCCTTCTACTAGTGGAAATACATGGCAGATTTGTTGTCACTATTGATATAAAAGTTGAAACGGCATATGGAAAGTCAGTTGAGTTGAATTTATGTGTTTTTCACACATTCCATGTTATTCAAATTTCAACCGCATAAACACATGATTGCGTATGTTGGAATAATTTTCTCATTTTAATGTACTACAGTAAATTTTTACATTTTGATTATTCATTGGAATGTCTATTTTGTTGCTTGTTTTATTTTTTTGGGATCTATTTGAAGTTCAAAACAGAAGAAAAACAAATACAAAAAAAGCAAAAAAGTAAGACTAAGGCATCTCATACAAATACCCAGGGCTATCTGCCACTTGGGTAATAATGATCACATCCATAGGTGGTTCTGCAAGGATGGAGTCATATTGTTGGACTCCTACATATGTTGTCCAAGAGAAGTGAAACTTTGTTAGATCTTTTCAATCAGATTTCTATGGGAATGGTGAGGTGGGTGACCATCTTTCACCAGGTTCACTGCCTCTTCTGAATATCTCTCCACTTCTATACATCGTAGTTCCTCGAGGATGTTGAAGGGTCTTCATCATTTTTTAGATCCATTCAAGTCATTCGACTTTGAAAAGTCCAATGCCAATGTTGAAGGGCAAAGTTGTCATCTGGTATTTAAGAAACATATCCAGGATTAGCAGTGTCTGCATTTTTTAAAGAAAAAGTCAAGTCAACTACTGAAAAAAAATGTCTATAACATGAGCCAAACTTGCAATTTATCCAAGATCTTTCTGAAGTGCTTGTCCAATAATTTTCTATCAAATGAGCAGGCAGACTTGTGAGTCTTCGGGTCTTCGAGTGAAGGGTTTTAGGATAAATTTATGACAAAATTGAACTTGATGTGTGATACTTCTCTGCAATATCTCTCATCTTTCCCCTAATTTCTTGTGCACCTCATTCTTCGTCTTTCTCTTTGCCTTCAGCCCTCCACCACGTCCAAATCTGTACTCCTCTCCCTCTCTCTCTCTCTCTCTCTCTCTCTCTCTCTCTCTCTCTCTCTCTCGTCTGTAACATTTAATCTGTGTATTTTGAAGCGTTGATTGGTTTTCGTATTGAACTCTGTAGTTTGTAATCTGTATTACTGTATTTTTTGCCTTGAGATTTTGGTCGGTGAGTTGTTGTTCGGGTAACCCGGCCAACTTGATCAAAACCCGACATGCTCGAACTGATCGGTTTCTAGGGTAGTTCGGTTCAGTTTCAGGTTTCATTTTCCCCAGCCCGACCCGAACCCGACAAAAACTCCACCGACCCGATCCATGCTCACCCTAGGTACGGTTGTTAATTAGGTCCTAAATTAGTGGTATGCTAGTTCGTGTAATCTTTTATTTAAGTAGTTGGGTCTAATGAATAAAGAACTTCAGTTTCCAGCATATATGTCTCTCTTAAATTATTATCATATTTGTGTTTGGTTTTTATCGACAGGTTAACATTAAATGAGAAAATGATGCGTATGCTGCATCAGTTTCTTTGCAACCACCCGAAGGTGTGTGTCTGGGTCTCATTATTTGTCATGGGTTCATTTTCCACACAAAGAAGGCGTCTGAGTTTCCCGAGCACAAGCAAGATGTGTATTCCGCATTGGATCCTGTATGTCTGGTCTTGCTGGATGGGCTGGTTCTTGGAAAGGCTATAAAGAACCAGCCTATCCAGCAAGACCAGACATACACGATCCAATACGGAATACAATTCTCGTGCCCGGTAATCTCGGACGTGTTCTTTGTGTGGAATATGAACCTGCAAAGGTTGATGACGAATAGTGAGAGCCAGACACAACTTTGGGTGGTGCAAAGAAAATGACCTGGCAAACGCAGCATTTTCTCGTTTAATCTGTCAGTAAAAAACCACACACAAATATGATATAATTTAAGAGAGAGACAGATATGTGTGGAATACTACTCTTATAACTCGGTAAAGAAACTGAACCCTAAAGACTAGGACAAACACAGATTAATTCAAATTACAAAATAAAACTGAAGTCCTTTCCTCTCCCATTCCGTCACCAACATTATCTCCTAACCATTTCCCCACAAAATTGAAGTATAAAAGAGAGCTCACAGCTCAGAGCTCATTCACACGTCTCACATAGGTTAAACCAGAAGCCCAATCCATTAGCGATTTCGACAAACAGAAGCCAATTTTTTACAATTGTAGTGACATATACAATTATACTTCATAAATAACTTTCCCTTTCTAAACAAAAGCTGTTTGTTTTACTGTATCAGTGGGAGCAATAGGACCTCACAAAACACATAACGTGAGATCCTTGTGAGAGAGCCACAGAGAAGAAATGTTGTATGTGTTACAAAATTGAAAAAATAAAAGAACGAAAAAACAACGGATATAGAAAGGTAGTGTCTTCTGAAACTATGAAGAGAGTAAAGGTGAAAACCTCATGCTTAGAATTCTGAAGGGGTTCAAATTTTCTACAAGCTAAGCTTGGCACAAGCTGTAATATTTTTAATGTGTTCTAGAGCATTTCAATTCATGTTTGTGAGATGTTTCCCTTTGATTCCTTTTAACATGCTCAATTGAATTTTACGCATTACTTTGTCCATAATGGTAAAGAGTATGAGGGTGTTGATGGTTGAGTATCACAATTAACATTCTTTAGTGAATATAGTTGAGTATCCCAAAAGTTGACTTGATAATTAAGAGACGCCATTTCTTTTATTCTTATTGTCTGTGTAATTGCAAGAACGTCAATAAAAAATAGTTATAAGGTAAAGGGGAAGGGGGTTGAATGCAAGACCATAAGAAGCACAAAGTTAGAATAACAAAGGCATTGTTTTTCCCTTTGCTGACAAATGTATAAGAATTCGCACATTATGTACATATGCTACCGAAAATCATATGTAGATAAACCCTAGAAACAGGAAGAGACATAGCGCTGACCCTTTTTCAAGAGATGAGGGAGGGATAGAAATTCAAAGGGATGACAATATTCGTCTGTGTCTGCATCTTGGCTATTATGAAAGTAATTTGCTAGTTGGTTATGTGGCTATCAAATGGCCTCCCTTGTGGTTGGAAACGCACAATCCAAGATACCAACTTTTACAATCTGCAAAGCACAGCGATGTAGGACTCGAATAAGAACTTAGCACTGAAAGGGAAGGTTTGGGAAGAAATAGAGTAAAGGAGGAACCAACTGGGGGTCAAAACGTGTCTGTTTAGGGCTTTTTGTTAGTCGGATACAAATGCATTCAGAGGATAATGAAAATGGTATCAGCAAAGCATAAGTGTTCATTAAGTATAGCATTCAAAAGCAGTTCTCATGAATTAGATTCCATATATAGTGAGGAGAACCATGATTCATCAAACTAAGGGGTATATGCACTGAAGGCAGGGTCAATTAAGACTTTGATGTGTGGGTGTGTGATATGCAATTTTTGTTATTTTCATTGGATCATTGTATTATACGGTTGGTAGGCAATCACATTAAATCACTCTGTTCATAAGTTAGCATGAGGGGTATGTTGCCTCATTCATAATCCTCATCAGAAAACAGTGGGAGAAAATATGTACAGGGTAGTTAAAACTAACAAGGGCAATCCATCAAACATGTCTAGTGCAAGAATACATAATCGAATAAGACTGTGGATTAGTTGCGGGAGAAAATAGTGATATTAGAGAGAGAATGAGGGAGAGAAACAAACCTGGATTGATTGGCTTTGTTGCAACCGAAGATTAATGTGAGCGCGAGATCTAAGAGAGCCAATTGCAATGTCTGAAAATCTAAGAGAGCCAATTGCAATGTCTGAAAATCGTGCCCAAGATAGACACCGATGTGGGTTGATCTAAATCATTGTATCAAACAGTTCGTAGGTAAATCACATTTTCTTTTTTTTTTTTTTTTTTTTGATAAGTATTACTAGTAGGTAAATCACATGAAATGACAGTGTTAATAATTTTGGATGACCCCATGATCTGTGTCTCGGAAGAACAAGCCAATATGCATCTCTTTAGAATTCATATCCAAAATAAAGGACAAAAATTAGACCGATCCAGCTTTTTTACTCCCTCCGTCCCTTTTTAAGTGTTGACATTTCCATTTTGAGTTTTCCTTAATAAGTGTGTGTTTTTGAAAAGTTAATGGGTAAAAGTTTGTAGAATTATCATTTTGCCCTTTTGAAAAGTTAGTGGGTAAAAGTTAATGGGTAAGGGTGAAGGATAATTTTGGAAAGTGGAGGTAAAAGTTGATGTGGAAAGTGAAAAAGTTGATGTGAAAGGTGTAATGATGTTTTTTTAATAAGTTGGATTTACTGAAGAACACATTTAAAAAGGGACGGAGGGAGTAATTGATAGTTGTTGGCTCTATCTCGATTCTCGAGCGAGCTAAGTTTGATGATCGAAATCAGTCATTTACAAAACTCATCGAGAAATTTGATCATGTAAAACATCATGTTAATCGGCTATCGATTAACAACTGATTGGATCATATTTATCTTCAAATAAATGAATTTCCCATTGGTGTGTTATTTTTTTTTAATGTGTTTCACAATGATGTTTATTATCCAACCGATATTGTTTTTGCATGGTTAAACTTCTGGACAAGTTCTATAAAAATAAACAGTTTCTAACATCAAACGTCCAGAATGATAATGTCAAAACTGGATCATCTAAACATTTTTAGAACTGAAAAAGTGAAAAGTATTCGGTCCCAAAATTCAAACCTCTAGCTTCTATTTAACTAAGGGCTGGATGAAATTTTACGTTGTCTGATGTGAGACTTTGGGAAATTTAATTTGCCATCCTGTAAGAATATTATCATTATGATGCCATCCTGTAAATGAATTTTCTGACCTTATTGCCCTTATTAATTATGTTAGGAGTATATATTCTACTTCAATGATAATTTGTAGTATAACTAATAACCAAAAAATCCGGCTATCATCCTGTTTTCCATCCTTCCAAAAAATCCGGCCATCATCCTGTTTTGGATCCTATTAATGTCAGTTATGAGTGAATCAAATTTGGTGATTATTTCCATTCTTGCTTTATTTTGGAATTCTTGTTGTTACTTTTCCTCATCCGTTGGTGGTTTTGAATTTCAAATTTAATAGCCCTAAGCAAACCAAAGAGCCATGCTCATTTCGATTCATCTACTACTGGAATCAGTCAATTCTTCAACCAATTCGCGGGTAACAAAAAGTTGGTTTCAATCAATTCATCAAGCAACTTCCAGCGTAGTTTTGAAAAGGTATTATACGTCACTTTTTTTTTAGTTCCTTTGTGTGCAACAATTGTAGTTCCCATGTCAATCTTTTTTTTTTTTTTCATACTTACTTGTACCGAGGTAGTAAGTTTTCTGCCACTAAAATATGAAAATTTGTTCAACATGAAATTAATTTCGATGTATATGAAATATGAAAATGGTATTCTACGTCACCATTTGTTTTAGTTCCTATGAAATATTTGTTCAAGATGAAAAATGGTATCTACGTCACCATTATTTTTTTGTTCCTACGGAAAATTTGTTCAATATGAAAAATGGTATTCTACGCCACCATTTTTTTTAGTTCGTTTGTGTGCAACAATTGTAGTTCCCATGTCAATATTTTTTTTTTTTCGTCCTAAATTCTACCAAGGTAGTAAGTTTTCTGCCACAAAAATATGATAATTTGTTCAACATGAAATCCATTTCGATGCATGTTTTCATGGCAACGGACTTGGTTTGAATAGGTAAATCAATACACCATGTTTTGTGTTTAAATCGTAAGGTAATTTCCACAGAGAAAAATGTTAACCCTATTCACCATGTGTTCTCTCGATAACCGCTTATATGTTTATTGCAGTTTTTTCTTTTACGATGGAGGATGGTTTGATACTAAACCAAAACTAAATTGAGGGGACAAACACTCAAGAGAACAAGAAAAAATCCATGTACAAATTATATGTAATACAATACTGTCCATGCAACTCGACCCACCACATTTAAACCAAAACTAAATTAAAAGAGGAGACAAAGAATTAGGGATGGCAACGGGCGGATTGGGGTATGAACCGAACCGAACCGAATCACCGAACACGCGCCCCGAACCGAACTCCGTAATCGCCCCACGGGTTATGAAAATCTATTCCATAATCGAACCGAATGGGTTCGGGTTCGGGTATTTCCCGAACCGAACGGGTACCCAGTTGAAGAAAAATTCTAGATTCCACATACGAGCTCAAAAAAAAAAAAAAAAAACATGTTCCAATGAATATCATCTTTCACGGTATACAAGCTTTGTGCATATACAAAATGGACCACCAACAAATCATCTTCCACAAGAATTCTACTAGGGAAATCATTACACAAGTAATCTGATCTCTGAGACCTCGGGATCTTCTCAAGTTCTCGCTACATCAATGACCCGGTGGGGGTTTTCGAATCACCAAGCCGCCGTCGATCTATGGGAGTAGAGTCAAGAGACCTACAAACAAGTGAACAACGACGAACAACCATCGGTTCGGTTACCCACATCGTACATGGAGAGAGAGAGAGAGAGAGAGAGAGAGAGAGAGAGAGAGAGAGAGAGAGAGAGAGAGAGAGAGAGAGAGAGACTTACGGTGAGAGAAGAAGAAATAGCCGTGCCTGCGCCTCCTCTCGGCCTCTCGAGAAATGAAGACAAAATGGGATGGATAACCTAGCTGCAAAATCTTATGTATATATAAAGGGGGTAAAGTGTAATTTTCAAATACACATAAAGGGGGTTTATGTAATATGTATATATAATATAAGGGGTTCTATGTAATTAATAGACATTCGGTTCGGTTCGGGTATCGGTTCGGGTTACTGAGTAAACCCAAACCGAACCGAACCCGCTCGGGTTTCCCATCCATCAAAACCACACCCGCACCCATGGGGAAAAAATCGGTTATGGTTCGGGAAAAAAACTGGTTTCGGTTCGATTACCCATCGGTTCGGTCGATATTGCCATCCCTACAAAGAATCAAGAGAACAGTCAAGCACATGCTCCAAACCCCTTAAAAAGCAGCATGTCATAAACATGGCATATTCATATTAATCATGGCATATTACTAAACCTTTTCAAGGAAAAAGTAAACTTGAAAAAAAGTTCTAACATGTAGATGGGAAACAAATAATCCATGTTTTAGTTTTATGAAACGCTTATGTTCAAAGTTTTAAATGTGGTCAAATGGTTGAAACTTTGGAGTACACCGCCGTTGCTAACAAAATTACGACACGGTAAAATAATAAACCACATTTTAAACATGACGTATTTTTTTTTTTTGATCGGCAAGCAAAATTTTATTAAAGAAACTCGATAACGGGTACATCGAGAAGGAGAAAATCCAACCAAAAGCTGGAACACCCAATGGGCATAGCCCAAACAACACCTATGGGTCAAAAAACCCTGATACATCAATGAAAACACACCCGAGGCCAACAAAGCCAAATGAACAATAAAGCACAAAAAGCCTAGCCCAAACAAGTGGGTAAAGCCCAACACCAAGAAAACCCAAAACCTAACCCTAAAGCAGTATGCAAAACATCACCACCACCACCACCTACACCGAAGCCTCCGACAGCCACCACCAAACCGATAGCCACCACCAATCCAAACCACCGATCCACCTCTGGATAACCCAAGAAAAGTGGCGCCAACCAACAACATACCAGGCTGACTCGGCTGCTCCCTGAGCCGTTAAGCAAAAACTATGGCACTCACTGGTAGCCACAGCGGGAAACCACGATGGCCATGACCCCACCGCCACACTCCATGCCGTAAAGCCGAAACTGGATAACCCAACAGAAATCCGGTCGGAGATGCACTTGGAGGAGAGGACCGAGAGACCACGGTAGAGAAAAGCGGTAGATCCATACGACAATAAGATCGGGGGTCGGGAAAAACTAGATCGAGAGACGAGAAGAGACAAGAAAAGGAATGCCTCACCATTGTCGTCCTCATCGACAACCGAGAGTCCCTTGAAGAGCCGGCCGATCAAAGGGCAAAACAACACAAGGACCACCGGATGTGAGAACCATGACATGCGCCGCCTTTCGCTCCGCCGCTGCCCCATCTACACAGCTTGCCGTCGATCGATTTTGAATAAGATCGAAAAAACAGGGGTGAAAGGTGTAGAGATAGAGAGATAGAGAGAGGAAAAGAGAGGGAAAGAGGAGAGAGAACCGGGCGGGGGGGAGGAGAAGCGGGAAAAGCCGAGGGTTTTTAGAGAGAGAGAAGACATGACGTCTTGCTAAAGAGAACATATTATCCACATCTAGGGATTGCAATGGGGCGGTTTGGATCGGTTATTGGTATACCCGAACCCAGACGGTACCCATAACCGAACCGAACCGAAACCGTTCGGGTAGTGGATATTGAAACCGTAACCAAACCAAACAGGTTTCGGGTAATCCCCAATTCGTTTGGGTACTCGAACCCGAGATTTAAAATCTTCAAACGAGTAATGGTTTTCAAGCAACCTCAAAGCGCAGCTTGATCTTTATAATCGAAACCGAGATACAAACTGTCAATTTCATCAAGTAAAATATACTTCATTCAAGTTCAAATTGATTCCCAACGAAGTCTATTTTCGCAAACAGGTTTTTTTCTACAAGAAGAATAGATCATTATTTACTTGGATGGCTATGAAGAGATGGAGTATGCACAGGAACTGATTCCTGTAAATATATGTATCTTTGTCGAGTTTGTGAGAGAGAGAGAGAGAGAGAGAGAGAGAGAGAGAGAAGTTACCAGGTCCAGCCGTCCATCGGTGAGGAGGAGCAATGTGAGTCGTGAGAGACAGAGAGAGAGATGATCGCCTCTCTCGGCTCTGGATCTGTTTCCTAACCCTAAATGACAATTGTGCTACATATAACAAAGATATATATAGTAGGGGTTATATGTTATTAACATATACTACGGGGGTTAATGTGTAATTAAATTTTTGGTTCGGTTCAGTCACGGTTCGGTCACTCAACCCAAAACCGAACCGAACCCGTTCGGTTATCTCAAATCGTAACCCAAACCCGTACCCTGCAGGAGTATTTCGATTATGGTTTAAGGAAAAAAATCGGTTGCGGTTCGGGTACCCATCGGTTCGGTCGCGATTGCCATCCCTATCCACAACTAAAAAGGCATTGGACTTTGCCATGGTAAATCAAAGACCATTATTAGAATCGGCATTTGTGCTTGGTTTATACAATGACCCATCAAAAACTTACCCAAGGTATATACACTTACACATGATATGTAAACTAAATCATGGAGAATAGGTAATCAATGCCAAAATAGACATGATTTTTATTGCTAAAAATCATGATTTATTAGTTTACTACATCGTATGCAAAACAAGATTACAAACATCACATACTAAAAACCATTTTACTGTAATAAGGAAACTAAAATCCCAATTTCCCCAACTAAAATCCATGGATATCGGCTAAATTTCAGACCAATGTTGGTTGTAGGGGCATTTCATCAAACAAAAATATGCATGAAAATCATGATTTCTTAGTTTACCACAGAATCGGCAAAACAGTTCAACAATCATGGGATACTAAAAACCCATCTTACTGCACTACAACACTAATTTTCCCTATTAAATTCCATGAAGATTGGCAAAATACCAGTCCACTATTGTTTATAGGGACATTTCATCAAACAATTAACATTCATTCCGATCTATATACCCATTGCAAAAAAAAAAAAAAAAAAAATGAAAATGGAAACCCTATAATACATGTTTTATAGTTTCATAAGGTTTATGAACTAGGAAAAATCCACATTCATGACAAATCTACCATCGGGTTTTACTGAAACCGTGGATTCAAATCACACACAAAATACATGAGAGATTGAGGTTCGAAATTAAACTTACGAGCCATGTTTGGATGGCTTCCTCCGTTTCCTCACTCTATGTTTGTTTTGGTTAAGAACTTGCCATGGTCGTCGTTCTTTTCCGCCGTGCAGGACCTCGTGACAACCACCCTGTGGACGGCCCACCGAGATTCTGCGCGATTCGCGTTCGAAAAGATTGTAATTGTTTGAGTCGCCACCCGGATTTTAGGTCCGAACCCGAGAAACCGATAAAAAGATGACTCATTTACCCATTTGAAAAAGGATTTCACTGATCTTGATAAAACCAAAGATTTCTCGGATTCGGGGGTTTGGTTACGAGAGGGGAAGGGTTTTACGGCACCCCTCTCACCCGGTCCGTGAACCGGTCTCTACTCGATGTTCCGTGGGATTTTAAAGAATATTCAAAATTCGATTTATTCACAACATAGGGAGGTTGGGGATGGGAACCACATAAACGATAAAAACATGAAAGATATACCTAAGGTGGATGCTTGTGCTTGATGGTTTACATGAATGATGATGATGATGATAAATGGAATTATTACAAATATTTGCAAAGAAATGAGAAATTACAGAAATTATACAACAAACCCAGAAAATACAAACATTGTGGCCCAACAAACTGTTTTGCAAACTGGATTCCGGAATAGGGGTTGAGCGCTCAAAGACGGAGGCTTGAGCGCTCAAGCCCTTCAAACCAGCTTGAGCGCTCAAGGACCATGGCTCGAGCGCTCAATCCAGTTCCAGGCTCCTGTGAAACTACACCCTTTTTGTAACTTCTTTTCGTGATCGATCACTTTTTAAGGACTTTCCAGGAGAAACAGATACAAATAAATTGATCAATCTCATAAAGAAGGATGAAAAGAATGTAATTTCGATGAATCCCCAAAGAAATGTTTGAAAATAGAAGGAAAGAGGGGAATCCAAATCCTGAGCACAACAATAATAACTCACACACACACACGATTAACAAGTTACATCAAGATCCATCATCGAATCAACTAATAACCCATAAAACACCCAAGAACAGCTTGAGCGCTCAAGTTAATGACCTTGAGCGCTCAAGCCGTAAGCTGGCCTACCAGTTTCTGACTTAAAAAAGATGATCGATGATTCTCAGGACCTCAAACATTTTACACATGAGTAAAGAAAGAAAATCCAACCACCGTTTTGCATTTAAAATGGTAAGTTCACAAAGGTTTTGGGCTTTGATCATCATAATATAGTTAATTAATACTCATGCATGTGTTTTTGAAATAGAAATGAACTGTTTTAAAGATATCATGAACACAGATAACCATTGTATGATGATCGAAGCCAGAAAGGAACTCGAGATTCACAAAAAAGAATTTAACCAGAACTGGGCTTGAGCGCTCAAAGCCTGAGGCTTGAGCGCTCAACCCCCGTTGCAACTGTAATTTTGAAAATGGTTTTTGAACAACTCTCAGACCTCTGTGAGTTCAAGACAAGTAAAAAGAACTTGCTTGAACACACTGGTCTTCCTCAGAAGAACCAAAACAGTGAGACTTTCACATTTCGACTACCTTTCGGGAATACTTGAAGTTTGGACTTGATTCTGGGCTCGGGGTTGGATGATTGTGGATGATTTAGTCTATATTATGAACGAATTAGACAATGTGGGAGGTTGGTTGGTGATCAAGAGCTTAATTTCTGGTTTTTGACGAGTGGTATTGCAAAATGGTTTTGATGATTTGAAGGAGTGGTTTTGTAGAGAGAGAGAGAGATGATCGAATTTCTGAAAGATTTGGGAGCTGGAGTGAGAGAATGGGTCACCTCCAAAACCGGGGGTGGTGGGTGGATTTTATAGAGTGAGTGGGAGGGAAGAGAGGAGAGAGAAAGAGTGGGTTTTGTATTTGGGGGTATTTTTGGGTGTATTTCTGGAGTTAGTGGGGTGTATATACGTATAGAGATCGTAGCAGATCATCCCCAGACGCTCCCATGCAGAAAATCTCATGATTAGATATTCTGCAGGTTGCTGACTGGATCAGAGTTGAGCGCTCAAAGCCGTGGGCTTGAGCGCTCAAGGTGCTTTCTCCTGGTTGAGCGCTCAAGGCTAGGGGATTGAGCGCTCAGGGTGCTTGATGGCAGATTGTTGGCTTGGCTTGGTTCAACAGTGTTTGGTTTGGTTTGGGTTATTTTGGTTGCTGCTTGGTTAATTTGGTCAAGTTCAAGTCAAACTCACAAGTTCCAGGTAATCATGATTGGTCCGTTTCATCATTGGAAATGCTCGAGTGCATTTTGGATTCAAAATTGGGGTGTCTACACACCCCGACGCCGCCAATGCTAATGTTATGGTGCGTTTCCGAAAATTTCTGAGAGTAGGATGGTGAATGAGCCTTCTCTGGTTCGTGGATGAAGTTTGGTACCGTGAAATTAGGGATTTTGGGAGATTTCGGTTGGGATCGATTTTGGGATGGTTTTTAGATGATTCTGTTGCCCGAAATAGATGGGAAGGGGGATTGAGATGGGTTATGGCGGATTTCAAGGCCGATAAATTAGGGATTTGGAGAGTTGGGGGTGGTGGGGTTTGGGACGGTTTTGGGGGTGGGGTTTGGGACAAGTGGAACTGACCTGGGTAAAGGGGAAAGGTAAATAGTTTAAATGGAAAAAAGGTACTGGATAAAGTTTGTTGGAAAGTTTTTTTGGGATGATTTGTAACTGCCATATTTTCATAGAATTTATTGTTTGGAATATAAAGTGGCAAACTATTATAGAAGGGCTATTTGGGTATTATTTAAAACTCAAGATGAAATCATAATCATTCAAATCCCATGGGATGAGATCCTAATGATTTTATTTGTTTGAGATGGTGAATTAACTGCCCCTTTAATATACAATAAACTCTATAACGGTAAATGAGGTAAGATAATGGTAATCGAATTGAGGTGTAATTATTTCATTTTTAGTACTCCTTCGTACCATTTTGTTTGTCAATTTTTGCTATGTGAAGTTTTTGATCGCTTTATATCTTTTAATATAAAGAAAATCGTGTTTTTAATATTTGTGTCAAATTTTTGTCTTTATTCAAAAGAAAACCGTGTTTTTAATATTTGTGTCAAATTTTTGTGAATTATCGATTCGACTAAAAAAATAAATCGAATAAGTATAAAATTATGATAACAACATGATTTTGTTTATTATCCAAGAAAAGCCCCAAAGCATGGTCTAAATAGCCTAAATGGACTAATTCTTGGATCATTCCAAAGGAAAATGGGTTTTGGTCATAATTCTTTAATTTTTCGATTCCTCTCGTCGATGCAAATAACTAATGAATAAGGATTTAGCAACTAACAAATACAATTTTTTCTAAATAAACAAAAAATAAAAAGCCAAGTTGAGACATTTTGTGGGAAACCATCTGGCTGAAAACCACCTTGGCTAAAAATGAAAACTAGCCCTTGCTGACGGAAAGAAATATAGTACTCCTATAAATGATACTATGGCTTATTTTGGCCTGATAATTTAATAAATACGTATACTTTTTGTTTTTGAGTTACAAAATGTTAGGAGTATTTGTTTTGAAGTTACAAAATATAACTTCAAAAGCTTTCAGACTAAAATAAGTTAAAAAGTTTTTGCTTTTAAATCAGTTGCCATGTGTGCAAAGGTGGTTCTCTCTCTCTCTCTCTCTCTCTCTCACACACACACACACACACACTTTTTCTATTTTAATTTTATTTTTGCTAAATCTTTTTTCTGGTGAGTGTGAAACGAGAAGTTAAGGCTATTTTAATGTTTTTGCTTTGGAAGGAGCATTAAATTATAGTGACAGCTATGAACAACTTTAAGAAATTAGATGGCAAAAATGTATGTGGGCTCCACACACCATGTAAATGTGTTGGATGGACAGGAGGGTGTTGCGCAACGTGATGTGCGGTGGCTTTAGGCGCTTGCCGACATCGTTCCGACAATCGGAAACGTCCACCGCGTAGAGCTCGTCAAGTACTACAACTCCATCAACAATCAATTCGATCGGATATCGTTAAGTGCATTATTGGAACGTATATAACTTGAAAAAATAAGAACATATAAAACTTGAAACACTGGATGAAAACCATTGAACCCATTTTTTTAAAGTTATTTTTAGCTCCGATCGAGTTGATTTTTGGTGGAGTTGTAGTACTCGACAGCTCTACGTGATAGACGTTCCGATCTTCGGAAAGATGCCGGCACAAGCGCCTAAAGCCGCCGCACAAGACAAGATAACTGCGACACCCCCGATCCGTGTTGGAGACTTGTTGGAGCTAGTTGTTGTACATGCATCATTTTTGCAAAAAAAAACACGAAAATTTTACTTGATTGAGTTATTGCTTGATATTCTTTCCTATTAAAATTTAGGACAGATTTCATGGACGGAAGTCCAGTCCAGTTTTTTTTCCCCATTACGGGCCCAAAACAAAGATCAGAATCGTTTAATTTGTAGAGTTCGTTGAGCATTTTGTTCTGGCTAAAATTAGCTTGATCGACATCGATTAATACACAAACAAAACATATTTGCACAAGAAAAATGAGATGACAAAAAATAATTTGGAACAAAAAAATTGTCCATTTTTCTCTTCCACAAATCTGTTTCGTTCATTTGTGAATCGTTGTCGGATCAGGCTAATGTCTTGCCAGAAGTTCTCAACGAGCTCTATAAAGTAAACGAATGCGATCTTTGTTTTGGATTCATAATGGGCCCAAAGAGTATAAAATGGTCCAAAACTGGACCGGACTGAATGGTACGAAAACTGCACTGGACTCGGTCCATAATTTCAGAGTTGAATTTGTTTAGAACTCCGTATTTTTCAGTCATTTTCCATTGGAGTTCCAAATATCTATAAATGTTGTATTGAAAATAATAATACTCACTATGTCCAATTTTTACCGTTAGTATCCAATTTAATTTGTGGTTTTTCTTTAATGAATGTCTATTTTAAAATGTTAATGAATAAAAGTTAGTAAATATTTTCCATTTTGCAGATTCCAAAGAATCTAATAAAATTGTAATGATGGCATCATAAAGGAAAATATGCAAGTGCCGAGTTTTTGAATGGATTATTAAATGAGATTAAATGAAAAATCTCATTTAAGGGAGTGTTCTACTAACAAAAAAACAGTTTTTTTCCAAACACAATGATAGGTCATTCTCTCACAATCTATATTAGTATTGCAGAATGGGTTTTCGCGATAATGAATGCGAGCGTGACACGTGGCAGTAATGAAGACCTGTGGATATGACAAGTGACGGTAATTGATTGGCTAACAGGGTTATGGAGTTATTATTACTCTTGAATATCTAAAAGAATCCAGTAAGTTAACCAAATCCTCCATTTAAGGAAATATATAGAGATCCTATTGATTAAGGCGAAAATTGTGGTGATGAAGGAAACCTTACACTAATATTTATGGTAATGACAAGTAAATTATTGCGTAACTAAAATTAATGAATAAAGAATGCAAGCCAAAAAATATACGGCTCAGATTCCAACTTTTGTTTCCGGCATTTTTGTTCGTGAATCACTCAAAGCCAACGTGACCGCCGAATATTTTTCCGTTCATATGGGGTTGCGGAGGGAGACCCTTTGAATAGGGACAAGGTAGAATGGTCCAAGTCCAATTTGGACCATTAATATGGGCCTCATATTTAGCTCATTTTTTCCACATCTGGCTTTATTAGAGAATATCCAACCCTTCGACTCACAAAAAAAAAAAATTGAGTTGATCCAATCACCGCATTTCCTTTTCATTAATATGAGCCTTATATTTAGCTCATTTTTTCCACATCTGGCTTTATTAGAGAACTAGCATGAACCCGTGCTATGCACGGAGACATAAAATAAAATGATGTTTTTTTCTTTTTTTATCAACTAAAAAAATTCAATTAGCATGAACCTGTTCTATGCAGAGTACAATATAAGATATAAGTATATGTGATTAATTTCAATTCAGATACAATGATGTTAAATAGGAGTATATTTGAATTTGTCAATAAGTGTATGTTATTCACCATATCTATCAAACACCATACAAAATTAAATTTAGAACAACATATCTGGAAACTAATGTTACAAATTATTTATATCACATATTTATAAAATATCAACATTACCTTTTTTTTTTTTTTTTTTTTTTTTGGACCCCGTGCATAGTTGGGTCATGACTCATGGAAGTCATCTCTTAACCTAGTCGGGACAGGGTTTTCGGGACACGGAGTCGGGACAGGGTTTTCGGGACAGCAGATCCGCAACCGAAGAACTTCCGTCGTAACCATTACCAATATTTTTTATTCTTATATATTTACTATGTTTAGTTGAGTTTAATCGTATTTAGAGCTTATTTCGGAAACTTCATCTATTTTTGTCTTTGAAGTTTTGAACAGGTGTATTTGAAAAGGTAGACATGACTTTCGTCACCTAAAATGATTGGCTTTCTCGAAAATACGTTTTTTTTTTTTCCTTTTACTCGTATTTTTGTTCTATACCAATTTAGTACATGATTCAGTACTTCTCTTTTGTAGGTTCCCTAGAAAAGATTTAACTTCAGAAGTCGCCAGAGCAATGAACTAATCAAGCAGCGCATTAGAGTAGGAAATAGTTGTCGAGTAGTGAAAATCGAACAACTCTTTGGATCAAAGGTTTGAATGGTATCACAAACTTTTCTGTTGAAAATTTCAAGGGCAATTTGGATGTTGTTAGGATAATCAAAATTTTATTATACTTGTAATTTTTGCAATGCTTATCTTTTCTTAGCTTTCCTTTATTTGCTTTCGATCTGGGCTTCCAACTTTTCTTTGGATTTTGCCTTCTTTGTTTTCTTATTCTCTATCTCGATGTATCCTTATCAAGTTTTTATAAAATCTTTTTCTTTTGTTGATAAAAAAATATACTTATCAATATCGATTTGACTTTAATATAGATATAAAAAATTGTTAGGCAATTACAACGATATACAAGCCATCCACTCATAATAACTACATAGACCTTACCAAATTTTGTAACACGATGTGAAGGTCGCAAAGTTTTTGAAGATTTGGTTAAAATCCTTTGATTTTGCACTATAACTACATAGATCTACAGAATACTTACTTTTACCCATACATTGCTAAGACAATTAATGATTGGTTGCTTATATATGAATATAGTTATTTTTTTTACTGTCTGAAATGAATATACTAATATATTAGAAGGTCCAATGGTGGGTGCATTCAACAAGAGTAATTATTCCATGATCTTGGACACTGCCACGTGATGTCTCAACACCCTTATCCACCACATGGTAGTGCCCAAAAACCATAAACTAATTGTTCCATTCAACAAGGGTTGGGGAGGATTTTTACACTGGGTTAAGAGATGACTTCCACGAGTCATGACCCAACTATGCACGGGGTCAAAAAAGAAGAAGGTAATGTTGATATTTTATAAATATGTGATAGAAATAATTTGTAACATTAGTTTCCAGATATGTTGTTCTAAATTTATTTTTGTATGGTGTTTGATAGATATGGTGAATAACATACACTTATTGACAAATTCAAATATACTCCTATTTAACATCATTGTATCTGAATTGAAATTAATTGCATATACTTATATCTTATATTATACCTTGCATAGCACGGGTTCATGCTAATTGAATTTTTTTAGCTGATAAAAAAGGGAAAACGCATCATTTATTTTGTCTTTTGAATTGAAATTAATCGCATATACTTATATCTTATATTATACCTTGTATAGCACGAGTTCATGCTAATTGAATTTTTTTAGTGGATAAAAAAAAAAAAAACATCATTTTATTTTATGTCTCCGTGCATAGCATGGGTTCACGCTAGTACATCACATAGAAAATCGTGAAAATCGGTTTATTCAAAAAAGCGCTTAGCGGAACACCCCCTAAAATGAGGGAGGGGTGATTAAATCATGTTGTTTTACCAATAGATTAAATTTAGTTGTTTTTCCCATTCGGTTTCAAAAAGGGGATCTAAAATCAACCCTTCATTTAATCTATTTACGGAGGGGTAGTGATTAAATTTGATTTTACCACCCAAAAATCCATTTTAATTGTTTATCGTTCAATCTTTTGAATATTCGTTCTATTTACTGAGCTATTTAAACTTCTGAATTTTGACTGTTCATTCTGTTTGTTAAAAATTATATCACAATTCACATGACCTTCAACTATTATAAAAAAAAGATACAAGTAAAGACAAAATAATCACATAATTTTTTTTTACAACGGTTTCCATGTATTGGAATTTTGCTCAATATAGTTGATATAGTTTTATTTTTTTTCTTCTTCACGAGATAGATTAAACATTTAAATGATCAATCATCAAAAGTGCAGATTTTCCATAAATTTGTAGAACTCATTTTCTCTTCTTGAGAAAGAAGTTTTTGCGAAACCAAACAACAAATAGATTACCAAAAGACAAATTTTTGCATTATACAGTGCATATCACAGCTGTTCATCTTGGAAATTAATGTTCCGTTATTCGCTGAAACTTTATTGCCGGTAGTAAAGCACTTTGACCGGTAAGAAAACATTTGCGAATCTATTGGACGACTAGAATGCTGCGTTGCCGGATCCGCTAACAAGCCGGTATGGTCGTTGGTATCGTGCAGTACGCTAAGTGGCTTGAGCAAAAATTATTTTGAGAGCCACAGGAAGAACTAAGACTGCATTTATAATGTTGTGGAGTACCATATTTAGGTATGTAAGATGGAGCTCAAATCTCTGGTGATATAGGGAGTCCAATTGTTTTGGGCTTCAGATTTGATTCTGGAATAGTAACAAAAACTCATAAATGAGCAAAACTAATTTACTCACATGAGTTGGCCTCATCATTACATTCAAGTAGGATTAATCTCCAGTTTCGAAGAGCCACTATAATTAACATAGGCTATCAACTGCCACTATAATGAAATGGTTGTACAAGTATCATTTTTGTTTTTATCACCTCACTAAGAGGCCAAGGTTTCAAGTCTTATTATTAAAAAGATTTACCAGCTTCCAGATACAACAATCCTAAGGACCCGACAACTAACCACAATTCCAACCACAACACTCAATGGGTTGGAACTTGGGATCCATATGTGAGTCTTGATCTTTAGGTCCTGTTGTGCCCAAACGCGCACCTCTCGCACAAAAACAGTAAAATCAAGAGATAAACACGACACACAATATACGTGGTTCAGCCAAATCAGACCTACTTCCACGGGGAGGGGGATTTCACTATAATCCGGAGAAAATCCGAGCCTGTTGTGTTACACACTCACTCACATTCTCACAATAATGAAACCTCACCAGTTCTCTAGTGTATCTCTCTCCGGGGAAAGCCACAACTGGCTCCCCCTCTCACACTCTCTGCCTCTCTCTCTTTACATTGTGCTACCACACTCATAAACAATGACATGTCCGAGTATTTATAGAGTTACATATAAAAACCCTAATCCACTCCCTCTGGGCCTAAGCCCAACTGACCCACACGGGGTGGAATCCCAACAATCACCCCCTCCACACCGAGTGGGCAAAGTCGTCTGCAATACCCCCATGTCGCCTCCTCCAATCAGTTACCTCTGGGAAGCGTCTGTGTCACTAACCAATCGAGCATCCATGCACCACCAAATAGAGTACATGAACCCGAAAGAGTGTATCCTTGCTAAACCAGACTCCACAGCCAATCAGAAAAATCCGAGTACCGCATCCCCTAAAAACGAATGCCTCCACTCGTCCGAGTACCGCATCCCCTCAACTAGGATGCCTCTACTCGCATATCTCAAACCCGAGATGTATGCGCTCACCAACAAGCGCTCGCACCCCCTCAACTAGGGTGCCCGCAGCTTCATCGCCACGCTCCGCCACTCTTACATCATGTTCTATCAAGAGAATGCAGCTACCCTCTGCCCACACCAGAGGCTGACTCTTTCCCTGACACCGCATCCCCCACTGAATACATTCGCACCCCAAAACCGGGATACACCTATCATGAATCCGGGATGTGAACAAATCCTGCTAGATCTCCGTGGCTCAAACTGATCTACCGCTCTGACAAGCACCTATGTCATTCCCAAACAAGCATCTCCACACCCTAACCGGGCACACCACTCGAATGAATGTATCCCTACAAGCCAGATCTTCCGCGGTTGATCACAATCCTGCACCCCCTAATCGGAGTGCCCGCATCCGGGCATCCAAAACCTACATGCTCATGCCAAATCACATGACATAATCCGTGACTCCATCTCTTCACACCAACATGAGCTCATAACTGGAAAAATAATCCGCCACAAAAACATAGAAGAAAGAGAATACCATGATGCATCATGTGATCTCCATCTCAATCCCTCTGTCCGGAGCTCCCGTGAACATATCATGAACAACTAGTTGCATCATCATTGCTGGCCAGCATCCTGCACACTCCTGATTCGACTCCCAACGCATCCAGTACCATCCGGTCATGACTCCTTGGTACAATCCCGCGCCTATCCTGTGTGCATCCGCAACTGTCGTCATCCCTGCTCGTATCTGAAAACACCCATACTGCCTGACCATGCTTGACATCAACTCCAACTGCCACTGCACTCCCACAAGCCTGTATGGTGGCCCACCATCCAATACAATGCAGCTCGAATCACAACTGCAAATCCTGATGATAGGTTTTCAAATCCGATTGAACGAGACTGCCTCCGATCACCGTTGACCAACTTCGACCTGTCACTCTAATAAGCGCCTGTGACATTAACCAATCAAGTGTATCTGCACCCACCAAACAGAGATGCAACACTCGAAAGAATGTATCCTTGCTCACTAGCTCCTCCGACTGATCACCACGGCTCAATCGCCGCGAATCCCCAATCACCCGATTGCTCCGGTCAACCTCCGATCTCTGCAAAGTCTGTCCAATACTCTTGGTGTGTAGCTCTTCCAACTCCACTAGCCTTTTTCATCACCAATCTGTCACCTATCCGCCACTATCCTGGTCTCCCGCCACTCTCCGTCAGCCTCTCCGGGTTTCATCCGCCTCCCGTTCATCCATGTTCCATTCCCGCTCTCCCACACCCCTTGGACTCCCATCGGATCTCCCATGGCTTTCCTCCGACTCAACAACATTCCATCTCGATTGATCGACCACGTCGGATCCTCCTCAACCTCTCTCGGATGTGTCTAGGACTGCGAAATTCGACTCGAATCACCCAAAACCAAGCCCACCATTGAATCCGAACCATCCAATTAGCTAGGAACAAGCCTCCTCACAACCCAAAATGCCTCGAAACACCCAAAATCCGGCTCAATCCAAAGAATAACACCTACTTCAGCCTCCAAATGAAGAACGTTGGATCCGGAACGTCAAGACAGTCCTAATTGACTACTAATACGCAAAAACGGAGTCAGTATAGCCTCTGAAAACGCAAAAAAAAAAAACCAATGAACCATCTCCAAAAGTCAAATGGACCCTTTGACCACCTCGACCCCTTTGATCAAGGCATCCTAACCCCTTGACCCTTACGATCCTTCGACCATGACCCGGTCCAAAAGGTCAACGGGTTCAACAAGCTAAACCCCGATGACGTGGCGCCACATCATCGTTGACCGGATGATGTGGCGGTTTGACCGAACCCATGTGGCGTCCTCTGTGGCCGTCCCGTGTGGCACTGACCTTGTGCAACCAAAGCATGGGATCACCTCCCACCTTCTTCAACCTGCTGCAACAGTACGTCAAAAATACCCAGCGTGTGGATCTAACTCGCAGTCAAACGCAAACTTTGACCGGCGCGTGCGGGCCACGCCGACATCTTCGGCGACAAATTTTATATCCCGCGATCGTCTCGAAACGAGGAACAAAACCCTATGCTCCAAAAAAATTTCCAATCACATTTTCCGAGACCGATCTGAACTGCACCGTCCAGCCTCCGTCCGCCACCATTCAAACCGCCCGTACTCCCTCTTCCGGTGAGGAAAAATACCCCGAGCACTCCGTTGGACTCGTCTCCGAGAGTAGCACCTTACCTATTGATCAAAAACAAGTTTCGTCACTGTTTTGTCCGACTGAACTCCGAATGGTGCTTTAATGGCCTCGAGTGATTTTCCCACCGCTTCTCTGCGCTCTCCTGCTTTAACCAAAGCTCTAATACCAGTTTGTTGTGCCCAAACGCGCACCTCTCGCACGAAACAATAAAATCAAGAGATAAACACGACACACAATATACGTGGTTCAGCCAAATCGGACCTACTTCCACGGGGAGGGGGATTTCACTATAATCCGGAAAAAATCCAAGCTGTTGTATTACACACTCACTCACAATCTCACAATAATGAAACCTCACTAGTTCTCTAGTGTATCTCTCTCCGGGAAAGCCACAACCGGCTCCCCCTCTCACCAGGGCGGAGCCGGAACTAAATGTCGGTGGGGTCAAATTCTTAAAAAGAATAATAGAACCAAAAAAAAAAAAAAAAAAAAATAGAAAGGAGTTAAAGTAGATATCTATTAATAACATATAATTTCATTTACAATTGATCTCCAAAAGATACACCAAAATGCCAAACAAAAATTAGCTCGGATATACAACCTATAATCTGCGTCCACAACCAACCACAAAAAGTTACACTTTAATGCTAACAAAAAGTAGCTAAGCGGTATCGATTTAAAACCTATAACAAAGATTTACAAGTGGCCCCGAGCATAATAGCCTCATTTGTGATACTATTAAAAATATCTCTCTCACTATACACAATCAAGCTATCATGCAACCATTGATCATCCATTCGGTTACGAAGTCGATTCTTCACAATCTTCATGGCGTAAAATACTCTTTTCTCTCAGAGCCGCATATCAATGACTAAAACTAGAGCCAAAGTCAAAAGCACGAAAACCAATGGATACCCTATTTCTTTTTGGGTCTCAACCATCTTTCGAGAAACATCACCAATTCCTTTCAAGTTTGAAAACTCGACTCTAGAACGCACATCAATGATGAAATTCTCAAGTTAATCCAAAAGTTCCAAAAGCTCAATACCGGAGAAGTCTTTAGGATAAAATTCGGCCAAGCGGTTCAACTTTTGGTTGTCAAAACTTGCAAATGAGTTGGATGGACTTAGACATGCAACACAAAGAAGCAACTCGGTGTTTACCTCATTAAAGCGATTATTTAGCTCTTGGAGTTGCATATCTATGACAAAGATACAACAACTCGACGCATTTGAGTGTGCTAAGGAGGGCAAGTAGTGGTGAAGAGAATTAGAGAGTTACATGGAAAATTATTTGGTATGGTCAGGTGGTAAGGAGGAGGGCAAGTAGTTGGGCAAAAAATACCATATACAAGGGGCAAAAATACAAAATTCTAAAAAATATTGTACCTATCCTATTACAATTTGACACCTCAGTGGGGTCAAGTGACCCCGCTTGACCCCCCTTGGCTCCGCCCCTGCCTCTCTCTCTTTACATTGTGCTACCACACTCATAAACAATGACATGTCCGAGTATTTATAGAGTTACACAGAAAAACCCTAATCCACTCCCTCTGGGCCTAAGCCCAACTGGCCCACACGGGGTGGAATCCTAACAGTCCTAATGTCCTATCACTTATGTGACAATGTTGTGGTTGGTGTTGTGGGCTATTTTTGTGTCCTAGCATTATTGGTGGTTAATATGTTAGCATTTCCCAATGAGAGATCATAGAAACAACTGGAATACATCAGTGCTATCATAAAGTAAAATCAGTGGCTCAAATTTACTTATCATTTTCCATGGGAATAACATTTCATATACTTGACTTTTGGGGGTTGAAAATCTGGAATATGAATTCTGTAATGTCTTTCAGTAAATCCAAATTTTAGAATTGCTCATTTCCACTGAAATACTGGTCGTTACCAATCGATACCGAAAAGTACCTCTCTAATTTTACATGTACCTCTCTAATTTTACATTTGTTTTCCTTTTAAATAAAAATTTATTATATGCTACATTTTTTTATTTGAGAAATTGACGTGCAGAGCTAAATTCGAAACAGTAAATATTGGTACGTACTACATACCATACCATTAAAAAAACCGGTATTCTACCCAGTAAGGTATCGAGAACCTTAATGTAAACCCGTTAAACAATTAGCACCGCAAGGGCCGAAGGCCATAAATTTCTCCCTAGCCGCCGTATGCTTTTTTGCTATTAGGGTCGAAAGGCAACCGGTTTGGGACAAGCCTGGCCCAGTCCAAATTAACTCGCCCAAGTATAAAGCAAATAGACTTGTTTTGTCGAAGATGCTAACTTAAATCTGGCCTTGTTCTTCAAAATTTGAAAATTATGCTAACCGCTTGTGCCTGGAATTGTCTAGATGTTCGGGCGAGTTTAGACGTACCTCAACTCATTCCTGAATTCTAAAATTAGCGATCGGGCAAGCCTCTCGGTAGCCATAAGGATTTTCTACTCGTAGTGCGAATTGAATATGCGAACGTGAGGAGTAACCCCTCCCACTCCACTAGAGTTGCTGCAAAATCACCTTTTTGAATAATCTTCAAATGTCAAAATCATAAAATTAAGGTTGCCTTTTCTTTTTTTCCCTGTAATTTTTGTTGTCGTCTCTTTTTACACAATTATGTTTGGACAGCAACAATGCTACAACAATGAAGGCATGTGTGGTCTTCACATGTTCATGCATGTAAGAGCATCAATATCAGGATACTCAAACTAACTTTTAAGTTAAAATAGGAGCAAAATCTTCAAAACTACGCATTATCGGCCTCACCAAATTGAAGATTTCTTAACTTTGCTACAGAAACTTAACAATTTTGGTGTGTTACTGTTCACTCATCAAAAGAGGAGGGAGGGAAGAGTAAAAGTTTGAATAGAGAGTCTGATTTTGTGAGTTTTTTTATAAAGTGACTTGCTAAAGTTTGAATAAAGAGTTTGTTTTGGTGATTTTTTTGAAAAGTGATTGCTAAATTATAGTAAAAAGTGTGTTTTTGAGGTTAAATTTAGTGTTTTGTTACAAAATCATATGAATCATATGAATCACGTGTTGCACATGTTGTAAATCAATTAGGCAATTAGACAATTAGGAAGTTTGTAATTAGTCTAATTAGGTAGATAGCAATTTCCTTATTATTTCCTTTCCTAAATTATCTTGTACACACAGTCTATATATTGTGCCTCCTAGTGAGAAGAATATACATCAATTATAATCTTTCAACATGGTATCGAGCCAACCCATTGATGAACCCACTTTGCCATAACCAATCTCAAACTCCACCGAAAGCATTCTACAAAACCGTATCCTACAAACTCCACCGATTAATCCGTATTACCCTTACCAATTAATCCGTATTACCCTTATTCTCCACCGAAAAATCAATCCTACTCCCACCGGAAAATCAATCCTCTGCCATATCAATTGAATCCTCACAACCATGACCACCGAAAATATGAATCATCTACAAAATCAATCGTCCCAAATCGTTCATATTTAATCCGAAACCTCGGTTTCAAACCATCCATCATCCTTACCGAATCCAACTATGATGTATGGTCTCAAATCTTGGAGATGCAGATTGCCGAACATGAAAAGATTGAGTATATTGTGGGTCAAACACCTCAACCGAAGGAAACGATGCTTCCTACGGAAGTGGTATGCGAAAATCAAAGGGTCAAGAGATGGTTGCTTACGTCTATGTCACTCGAAATTATGAAACGCTATCTCCGATTGCCCACAAGACGTGAAATGGAAAGCTCTTGCCAAAGCCTTCTATGATGGATCGATGAGTCGCAAATTTTTCATTGAATCGGCGAGCTTTTTCTACCAAGCGGATGAATCGACCTCTTTCAACCTATTACGGTGATCTCATAGAAATTTTCCAAGAACTAGACCATCGTGATAGGATTGTAATGAAAGACCACGATGATATTGTCGCATATCAAAATCGGTTGAACGATTGCGTGTGCATATCTTCTTGAATGGACTCGATGCAGAATTTGAACAACTCCGAGGTGAGATTCGAGGAAGGATCCGATTCGGATCTTGAGGAAACCTATGCATATGTACGCCGGGATGTTATTCGCAGAGCGACCATGAATGAAGAATCCAATCATCTGAGTCCTTAGCCATGGTGGCTCACCGATCCAGCCGCAACAACGACAAAACAATCCGAAAAGGAGCATCGACCCCAAAATTATGATCAAACTCGATCATCCGGTGGATCACGAACCGTAGCTATGAAGTGGGGGCTGCACGACTAGACCGTTTTTGTACTCATTGTAATGGAACCGGACATACCAAGGCACGGTGCTATGAACTGATTGGGTATCCTGAATGGTGGGATCCTGCCAAGGCACCGAGCAAGCGGAATTTAAAGCCCAAGCACCATGCTTCCGTGGCGGTAGCCGAACCTTCCAACAACACTCCTCAGGAGACCTCATCTTTGATTGCTAAGACAAAACATTGGTAAGGCTCTTCATACTTCGCACCTATTAGTAATAGTACATGGATAATTGATTCTGGTGCTACAGATCACATGACCTTTGACGTTAATCACATTCATTCTATGAAACCATCTGAACAACCTATAGTGTCCACCGCAAATGGTAATTCTTCTCCTGTGATTGGAGAAGGTTCAATTACTCTTACCAAAGACTTGAATTTAAATTCTGTTTTGGTCGTTCCTTCCCTCAATTATAACTTGTTGTCTGTCGCTCAAATAACCAGCTCTTTGCAATGTATCGTGATTTTTTGGCCTAACCTTTGTGTTTTTAAGGATATCCGGACTCAGAGGACAATTGGTTATGGTACTAGAAGGGGAAGCTCTATTATCTTAACCTCGCACCAAACAAGTTCAAATCGGTTGGCTCAAGTCTTCTCGGTGAAGGGTCTACAAAATCAAAAAAATTCAGACATTTGGTTATGGCATAGGCGCTTAGGCCATGCTTCTTTTGGATATTTAAAAAATTGTTTCCAAAGTTGTTTTACGCATTTGCTGTTTGATTTCAAGTGTGACATTTGTGAATTAGCTAAAAGCCATCGTGTTCCTTTTCCAATAAGATTGCATAAAAGTCCAGTTCCGTTTATGGTTGTTCACTCGATGTATGGGGTCCAAAAAATTTCTTCTCGAATGGCTCACGTTGGTTTGTTTCATTTATTGATGATTATTCTCGTATGACTTGGGTTTGTCTCGATGAAAACAAAAGATGAAGTTAGTTCATTGTTTCAAAATTTTCACAAGATGATAGCCACTCGGATCGATCTCGGATACAAGTTCTTCGCACCGATAATGGTGGAGAATTTGTTAATCGGGACGTGAACCCATTTCTAAGTTTGCATGGGATTGTTCATCGACAACTTGTACCTCCACCCCTTAGCAAAATGGAGTTGCGAACGCAAGAACCGTCATCTTCTTGACGTTGTACGAGCTTCTTTATTTGGAGCTTCCATGCCCACAAGGTATCAAGCGATGCCCTCACCGCGGCCCTATCTTATTAATCGTGTACCTTCCAGCTTCTTTGCAATTTGAGACTCCTTTTAATGTTCTTCACTAGGCTCTAAGTGCTCCTACCGTACCAAATTTGCCACCAAAAGTGTTTGGGTGTGTCGCTTTTGTGCATCTTCACAAACCCTTGCGACATAAGTTGGAACCCCGGGCTCTCCGTTGTGTATTTGTTGGCTATGCCTTGCATCATGTGGACGGTCGACCTCCACGCGTCGGTTTTTGGTATTTGATTTGAAAATAGAGTCGCCACCCGGTTTTTAGAAAATGGTTTGGGACCCGAGAAACCGTTTTGATTGATGATTGAGAAAATGATTTGTAAAACAGTTTGAAAACCGAGATTCGTTTTGGATTCGGGAGCCGGGTTACGAACGGGAAGGGTTTTAATGCACCCCATTCGCCCGATTACAAATCGGTCTTTACTAAACATTTGTGGAATTTTATAGAAAACATTTTATTGCCGAACATTAACAAACAATTATTTAAGCAAAACAGACGGTAATAATGAAAAATAAGCTACTGACATGTAATTTTATAGCAAACATGCGAAAATCCAGAGCTCAAACTGTTCATGCAAGGTACTATTCAAAATTTCGGATTTTTTTACCAGAAAAGGATACCGTGCGGTACACTGGGTGCGCCGTGCGGTACAAATTGTGTGCCGTGCGGCACTGTTCATCACCTTAACGGTCAAATTTTCAAAGGAGCACCGTACGACACTCCAGATGTGCCGTGCGGCACAGTAGGGGTGCCGTGCGGCACTATTGGCTGCATAACAGTTTGAAACTTTGATTTTTCGAAATGGTTAAGCAAAGGCACATACAAAGCATGAAATATGATAAAAATAGGCTATTTTGAATGGGAAAACAAAGATGTATAAGTATGGAATGTCCCTCCTCATTGAATCGCTCCGTCCGAGGCGATGTTTTCACCGTACGGCGCGACCGGGAGGTATGAAATAGAACTGATTTCAATGTGATATGGGCATACCAAGCGTGGGGATGATATTAAGGATCATTCCTTGCTTGGTACCCCTCCCCTCAGGGTACCAAAAACTAAGAATTTCGGCGCGACGGGTTTATACCTTCGGTGTTGAACTCTCGGATTGAGCTTCTTCTTTGAACTTCTGAATATGGTTTGAACTCCCTTTGGCCTCTAGCTTCAATCAAGTATTGTTGCAGAGGGGATTGAGGGTTTGGATTTCAACGGGCTTGGAGCGACTACCTCACGGGTTTGGAACCGAAAACAGAGGGTTGGGTTTTTGGTTGAATTTGCTTTGGAGGAGGTTATGAGATTGATTTCTGGAAGATTAGAGATAGTAATGAAGGTGGTTTACCCTAGAGAAGGTGTTCTTTTGACAGGGGTTTAGAGATAGAGTTTCATGGTTTTCTTCCAGAAAATCCGCCCCTCATCCCATTGAATTCAATCGGTATTTATAAGCATGAGTGAACTTGGTTGCCAAGCAAACCATATCAGATGATGATGGCTAGGAAGTAGGTTCTTTCTGCTCGCAAGAAACCATCATGAGCATAGGGCCGCATTCGTCAACAATTTGAGCTGCTGGGCACTCTGCAAAAACTGGGTGACAAGTGACAGTGCCGTACGGCACACAAACTGTGCCGTGCGGCACACTTACTGTGCCGTGCGGTGCACCTGACCGCCAAAATTCAAAAAGTTGCTTGGGCGGTGCCGTGCGTGAGAGGTGAGTACCGCGCGGTACTGTTGACTGAGTTGACTTGGGGAATTTCAATCCGAGGGTTTTTCCGGGTATTTCTTTTCATCATTGGGGATTTAAATGTACACAAGCGCCTCATTTTGGGGTGTCTACGGTTGCCCCTCTTTGATGAGACTTTCAACCACGGCGTGACGGAAGTTGCGTCAAAGATAGAAGACACCCCTCGACGTCGATATCTTGTTCGGATTTATTTTGTTTTGCAACGAGGGAAAAACGAATGATGCGCTGTGAGATAGAAACCATTGGTTTTGAGAAAACTTTTGCTAATGCCGTTGAGGACTTTACGAAACCATTGGTGCGAGAGATGATCGTCGTTCTTTGCCGTAGAGGACATTACGAAACCTTTTAATTGTTGATATAATCAAGTTAATGCCGTTGAGGACTCACGAAACCGATCGGTCTTGAGATAAATGCCGTGGAGGACTTACGAAACCAGGTTGATGTCCGATGAACTTTGTCATTAATGCCGTAGAGGACTTACGAAACCAATTGATGTCCGATGAATGTTGTTAATGCCATAGAGGACTTACGAAACCATCGGTCTTTGAGATAAATGTTGTTAATGCCGTAGAGGACTTACGAAACACATCGGTCTTTGAGATAAATGTTGTTAACGCCGTAGAGGACTTACGAAACCCAGTTGCTTTGAGATAAATGTTGTTAACGCCGTAGAGGACTTACGAAACCGGTTGGTGCTTGAGGTAAATGTTGTTACGCCGTAGAGGACTTACGAGACATATCGGTCTTTGAGATAAATGTTGTTAACGCCGTAGAGGACTTAAGAAAGTTTGGAGAATTGATTTCTCTATACAAATTGTACCATGCAACATTAAACCCGCACTGTGCAATTGGGTGTGAGCATCGTTCGGCAGTTTATGAAAAGGGTGTACCGTGCGGTATACAGGGTGTGCCGTGCGGTGGAGCGGGTGTACCGCACGGCACAAGCGGTTTTTATAACCGCCCGAAATGTTTTGTTTTCCCCACTTTCAATACATTCGAATTCTCAGTCGGTTGTTTCGAGAGAGCAAGACTTCCGAAGACCATCATTTCTCTGATTCTCCTTCTCTTCTCCTCCTTTCCCCAAATTCCCTTAATTTTTCGGCATTATTATACCCAAAATCTAAACTTTCTTTACCGAGATATACCGGTTATGGCTGGTTCCGGCGATGAACACGGCGGTTCTACGGCGTCCGCCGAGGGTACTTCGTCGTCGGCGCTCGAGAGGGCAAGTACCTCGTCCGGCGAGACTTGGAGTGATTCTTCTGCGAGTACTCCGGCCGAAGTGGGCCCGGTTGCTGCAGATCCGATTCGTGGAATGCCGATAGGGGCCGAAACAACGTCTTCTACACCGGAAATAGGATCGACAGGGCATGGTGAGGCTCGCACCGGCGAGACCTCAACTCCGGTGGAGGTACGGGAGACCATAGGCATTGGTAGTGCCACGGTGATTGGCGGCAGTGATGCCGGTGAAGACTTGGATACCGCACGGCAGACTGATAGTGCCGTGCCTAATGCCGGGAGTGTTGTGCCAGTGGATTTGAGTACCGTGGGTACTGCTAGAGATGACCGGAGTACCGTACGGCATGCTGAGAGTGCCGTAGGTGGTGATCAGAGTACCGTCGCTAGCCATGAGGGTCCAGAGGCCATGGACATTGATCCTTCAGTGTACGGGTGCTTCCCTTCCGATATTGCTATGAGTCTCGGTGGGATTGACGTTGTGGTAGAGAGAGCCCGTGCTCGGAGAGTGGGTCTCGGCCGAGGGTATTCCGAGGGACGTTCGGAGGCTACACTTGTGACCGAGATTCCCGTAGGTGGTGAGGATACGGCGATTGTTAACCGGTGACTCGGGAGAGAGAGATGTACTTGTAGAGGATGTTGCAGGAGAGAGTAGTGCGACGGTGAGGAGACGCCTTTGGTGAGACAGATTGCTCCCGGTCCGGCCATTGCCATAGGTACCGCTAGAGTGCCGAGAGGATAGTGCCGAGAGTGAGACAGAGGTTTGAGCCTCCGTTGTTTACACCTGTTGTTGGTTCTTCCCGTGGGTCCAGTCCGACTTGGGCATACACTTTGGAGGGGGCGAGAGATGAGGACATAGCGGAACTTTGCGGGGAGTTTCCTCGGTTTGAGAATGTCCTGGTTCAGGGGGGATGGCATCCATTGTCGGGGATGTTGAGCGGGAGGAGAGGGAGAGAGAGGCCGAGATAGCCACCGAGGAGGCGCGGGTGACCATAGTTCGGGAGGTCGAGCCGGCGTTGGATCACAGGGGTTCCTTTACGCCCGCCACTTACGTGCCACGGGTGCACTTCTTCGTTCCTCGGGGATGTGATACGCACACTCCTTTCTTTGCCCGTGTACTTGGATACGAGTGTGATTCGCGACCGCTCGACCCATATTGCTTACAAAAATCCCTTGGTATGTACCTCGTTTATCCTTTTGCTTGCATCTGTTTGTCGTATATTTCGTGACAATACCGATCGTGTCGTGCCTTTGTTAATGCACTCGAGAGATCCATGGGCGGTTATGGAGGTTGTGAGTTCTCGGCATATTACCGTGCGTTGCCATCGAGCGTGAGGGCCTTGGTCGATGCCTCGGGGTTTACTATTTTTATACGGCTCTTGACAAAGTGACCGGGACGGATCGCAAGGCGATACAAGCCCCGGTGGAGAGGTGGTGGGATACCACCAACACTTTTCACTTGATTTGGGGAGATGACTATCACTCCCCTTGACTTTGCCGCGACATCGGTCCGAGAGTTGGAGGTGAGCCGATCTCGTTCGACTCGAGTTGTACTTGGACACCGCTTCTTTGTAGAGCACTACCCGGGAGGAGGCCGGAGGTATTGAGCCGGGGTGGTGAGGTATACCGTCTTGGTGGATTTCGGGATCACGAGCCTGGGTCGAGGAGGAGACTAGACAGATGGCGAGGGCTTACTTGTTGTACCTCTTTGGTGCTTCCTTGTTTCCGAACAGGGGGTGGTACACTTGTGTTGGCTACCAGCTTTGGAGAGCTTGGAGACTGCAGGGAGGTTTGACTGGGGTGGTCTTTGGCTTGTGCACCGTGTCTGCTTTCTTGGGCCGTTTGCCGTGGGGTGGGCACGAGCCTTGGTGGCTATTGGAGAGTACTTGAGGTAAACTTGCTAGCATTTCTTCTTTCGTGTTGAATCATGATCATGCTTTTAGCCATTTTTCTTGACTTGATTGCTTTCTGAACATGCAGGTGTGGGCTTATGAGGTGCTGGGAGTATTTGCCCCGGCCAATTCGCAGAATGAGGATGTGCTCCCACGTGCCGAGAAGTGGGGATTGGAGTTCACGGGAGCCGGTGATCATAAGGGAGATTTGAGGAGCTTCAGACTTTTTCTCGATTCTTCCACGGGAGATAGGGTAAGCTTCATTTTTCATGTATTTTCGCCTTTCCATTTTCTCGAGAACTGACAAACCTTTTCCTTGTAGGTGAGGTGGAATGTCCGGCATAGGTCGCGCAAGGATTACCTCCGGGGGAGCGGGGAGTGGACACGGAGTCGAGTCTTTGCTGGAGTGTCCATACGGTGGCGATGGTACTTGGGTGATAGAGTTTCCCGTCGCCCCTCGGGATTGACCACTTGAGTGCCTTCGCCCTTTGCCTCCACTTGTTCGGAGGGACCGAGGAGTATACTCGAGCCGAGATAGAGAGATATACAAAGTGCCGACAGAGGTGGTCTTCAATCCTTCGATAGACTACGCGGGCTACTTGAGTACTCACTTGGCGTATGACTTGGACATGGAGAACCGTTTGAGAGCCGGGCCCGCTTTACCCGAGTTGAGGAGAGAGATTGAGGTGGTGACCTGCGACGGAGCACTCGGAGTGGTGACGGTGCCTCTCATTACTCCCACGCTTACCTTCGCCACGGCAGAGGTGACTTTTGATTAATGTACTTGCTTTGATTGTCCTCTTGTACTAATATCCTTATGCATTACGATGTGTCCTTGTGCTTGATTCTGCCGAATGGGCGGCGTCGTACCCGGTGCAAGACTTGCGAGGCCATGGTCCGTTAGTTTGTGATGGGTATGGTTCCGCAGGTGCGCCGCGAGCCGAGCCGGGAGTTGTACTTGGTCGTGGACGGAGAGCCACTAGAGAGACGACACCCGATCGCGGCTCCGAGAGGTCCGGGCAGAGGCATAGGCCGAGGTGCCGGAGAGACTAGCGGAGGTAGAGAGATTAGCCGTGGTACACGCAGGAGGAGAGAGAGTACCGGAGGTGAGAGAGGAGCTAGCCGAGGGGCTACTCCTAGTCTTTGAGCCGCGAGGTATACATCGACTTGCTTTTCCTTTCGTTGATCATGCATGCTTTTCATTGTACTTGACGAACTTTGTTGCTTGTGCGGGGAGCGTCGGTTCCCGGAGTGTTAGGCGTTCTACGCCTCAAGCCACTTCAGTGACTCCACCTTCAGGCCGAGTCCTTCGTTCTGCTGAGAGACAGAGAGAGAGTATACCGCAGAGGGAGGAGTTTGCGGAGAGCAGTGGTACTGAGGGTGATCCTGCTGTGCCGAAGCGTCCTCGTACCTGAGATAGTTGTTAGTAGTAGTATTTTATTAGTCGGGGCTGCGTGCCTCGTTTTGATTTGAGCACTTGTTTAGCCCTTCTTGTATAGATGGCCTCGTGAGCCATGGTAGTGGACTTAGCATTGGGCCTGTTTTGCCCCTGGATATGATTATGCTCATGATGTGGATATTTTGACCCTCGGTTTTATAAAAACTTTCATTTAGTTATGCTTTTTATCCACATAGGCAATGAATTTGAAAAATCAAATTTCGCACGTGAGTACTTAGTTAAAACAACTGAATTGAGACTAATAAGCTTATACATGGAGAGCTTGACTTGCATTCATGGTTGTGACTCACAGGGACTCAATGAAACAAAGGGACCGACTTTTGGATTTATATGTATGGATCAAATAGAACAATGCTTGTTGTGTGCATATGTCGGCATTGCCGTTGACAACTAAAAGGAATGATTCATAGGCATGACATGACGCTCATGAATTGAATGAACTCGCGAGATGACAATATCATGAAGTCTAACTTGCCGATATTTCCATTCTTGATGTACAAGCCTTTTGAGGCTTTTGATCATCGAATCTTGGTTGGAGTTGTCAACCAATCTTTCCATTAGGTCTCATGCATGTACCATGGCTTGTATGCACAGGCTACGTGCCAAAGAGGAGCATGGAATGGGCCTCGGATGTCCAAAATTCAGTTCTTACTGGAATCTGGCCAACTGTGCCGTGCGGCATTGATACTGTGCCGTGCGGCACTGGCCTGACAGTGCCAAAAATTTTGTAACTTGCAGCCGATTTCTGATCCTTTCTTCTGGCATTTTATCACTCCTATGCACGTCCTAGGGCCTTGAAGAGCCATTGTGAGACATCCTTTGAGAAACTTTGCAAGTTTAGCATGATTCTTCGCGGTTTTCGAGTCGGCACGTATTTCGAGACGGCCGTTCCTTGGAACTTCAAACTTCGTATTGTTCTTCATGCATAGTAGCTATAAAGAGCTGTTCATTCCAATCTTCATTTGCACCTCAAATCCACAAACTTCTCTATTGTTCAATTTTCTCACAATGGCGGCGAGCTTTTCAGCTCTGATGCGCCCTTGGCTTGATGACCTTGATGGTTTGGATTGGCTCCATTTTCGGGGTCACAGGCTGACTTCCCTTCGTTATATTCGAGACGTGTCCATACGTCCTGAGTTGTTGCGAGCTGCGACACAATTCTGGGATCCTGAGGTGCATGTTTTTCGCTTTGGTCTTCACGAGTTATGCCCCACTGTGGAAGAATTCTACGCATACCTCGGACGTTTTGATTTGATGGAGCCCGTCATTCCTCTCCAAGGAGTTGGTTTTGCCCCAGTGATGTCCTCCAAACTTGAGATAAGTAATAACGCTGCCAAGTTCATGGTTCGCGGCGGTCTTCCGAACATTCCACGCCTTATTGAAGGATTCCGCCCAACGACTTTGCTCTATGCTTATGTTTGCTGGCTGCATTCTTGTTTGTGCAATCTGATGGTCAGGCAAGCTCTTCCTTGGTTGGTGTGGCCATGCAAATTGAGGAGCGCAAAGACGTGGCTCCCATGGTTCCGGGCCGAAACTCGATGGGTATAGATGGGGTTCGTGCCGGTCGGACCGACGTCTTCGAGGGTAGCCCTTTACTCTTACGGTGTAGGCTTCTCACTCGGCTCTCCTTTTCCGGTTTTTCACTCGTTCTCATTTTACCTCGACTCTCAGTTTAAAAGCTCTCTAAGGCTTCTTACTTGTTTTCTCTCTTTCACTCATTTGTGGTTATGTGACAAGGCTAATCTGCTGGAGCCTGTGCCAAGAAATCGGGTTCATGAAACACGAGGGTTTGTTATGAGGGATTTCGGGAAGTTTTTGATGATGAGGGAGGTTGGGCTCGGGTTTTCTCTCGGCTCACGAGAGGAAGTGATTTGTTGGCGGGCCGACTTGGCTTGATTTTCCCGACATGGCTACTAGCAACATGGGGCGTCGGCGAATGGTTTTGGCAGTGTCCGACCCGATGGTCTTTCTACATTCCGACTCGCATCCTCCGTCAACTTGGTGCTCGTCAAGTGCCGCCGCCTACGGGTCCCGAGAACTTTGTCGTACCAAATTTCAATGCTTTTGCCACCTTGAGCTTATCGAATAATTGGAGAGAGCGTGTGACCATTCCAAAAGATCCTTATCCCAGCGTTCTCCTTCCGGCTCGTTATAAGAGATGGTTGACAAGAGATATTGAAGCAAGAGCAAATGGAAACTAAGACAGACTTTAGACTCGATCTTCTTGTGCTTGAAATAAATTGTGTAACCAACGTTGTTGTTGTTTGTTTTGTTTGAAAGTTTTATGCTCGGCCATATAACCGAAAAAGCTTGTTTGAATAAAACTTTGAGTTTTGATAATTTTCCGTTCTCGATTTTTACCGGGCCTGTCTGCAAAAGTCCGAAATGCGCATAAAAACTTGGAATCAACTCGAAGATCGCGACCAACCTCGGGATGAGGCTGCCTACGTATCCCTTGTAAAAAGAATCGAGTCAAGACGTAGTTCGGGGCTACAAATGTTTGGATAAGGTTCACTCGGGTATTTACACTCTCCTTTTGTGCTCTGAATTTTACCTAGTACCGCCCTTTCGGGTTTTCGGTCTAGCGAGCTTTGATTTGTTTAGCCTTAAATTTTGCCTAAGTGCCCTTTCGGGTTTTCAACCTAGCGGCTTTGCTCTAATTTTTGCACGAACGCCCGCCCTTGCGGTTTCGATCAAATGAGCTTCTCTCGGGGTAATATCTCTTGAGTTGATCCAAGTTGACCCAGTGGAGAATTCATTGCCGTCGAGATCGATAAGTTGCACTTTGCACCCCGGATAAGATCTTCTTGATAATATAAGGTCCAGCCCATTTTGGTCGAACTTCCCACGCGGGTCAAAGACTGGAGCTCGAATCTCTTTCAAAACCATGTCGCCTTCCTGTAGATCCCTGGATTTCACTTTCTTGTTAAAAGCACGGGCTATTCGGCGTTGATATCCTTGAACATGATATAAGGCCTTAAGCCGCCTTTCATCAAACAAAGATGAGCTCTTCGAACCTCGCGTTTTGCCATTCTCGCTTCATCAATTCCCGATTCTCGCCATGATCCTTAAAGACGGGATTTCGAGTTCGATTGGTAGAAAGGCTTCCATGCCATAAACCAAAGAATAGGGTGTTGCCCCCGTCGGAGTTCGGATAGACGTCCGGTATCCCCACAATGCTAAAGGCAACTGTTCGTGCCAGTTTCGTGCAAACTCAATGGTTCTCTCTAGTATAGACTTGATGGTTTTGTTGGCTGCTTCCACAGCTCCATTTGTTTGCGGCCGATAGACAGTAGATTTGTGAACTTGGATCCCGAATTCTTCAAGGGTTTCTGCTGCTCTCCCTTTGAAGTGAACCCCGTTATCCGACACGAAAGCCTGAGGGACCCCATACCGGTAGATAATGTTTTGCTTGATGAAGTGAGCAACCTGGACTGCAGTGAGGGTTGTGTAGGAAGCGGCTTCGACCCACTTGGTGAAATAGTCAATTGCGACCAAAATGAACTTATTTCCATTAGATGCCGCTGGCGTGATTCTCGCCGATAACATCTATGCCCCCAGACGGAAAAGGGCCAAGGTGAAGTCATGGCATGCAATTCCGATGGTGGGACATGCATGAGATTGGCGTGAATCGGCATTTGTGACATTGCTTCACGTACTTGACGCATTCGGTTTCCATGGTTGACCAATAATAACATTGCCTCGGATCTTCTTGGCGAGCATCACGCCATTCATGTGAGGGCCGCAAACCCCTTCGTGTATTTCTTTCATGATCCGATTGGCTTCCTCACCGTGTACACAGAGCTTGTGCATTCCACAATGAGATCTCCGATATAGCTTACCTCCGCAAATGATGTACTGAGATGCCAATCTTCGAAGAGCAGCTTTGGTCTTTCTTATCGATCCTGTTGGATATTCTCCTTCTCGATGAAGTTCCAAATGTCGTGATACCAAGGTAAACCGTCGTCTGGCTCGTCAATGGCCATGACGTACTCATAGACAGGTTTGTCTCGTTGCTCGATCATAATTGGCCTTGAGTTTGATTCCGTTTGGTATTTCAACCATGGAGGCTAATGTTGCAAGGGCATCGGCAAACGATTCTTCAATCTCGGCACATGTGTGAAAGTGACCATCGAAATCGTGGAATCAAATTATCCAAGTCTTGATGATAGGGTTTCAACTTGTCTTCTTTGACTTTCCATCGCCGTTCGCTTGTGACACTACAGGTTCGAGTCCCCGATCACTTCTAGCCTTTTGACTCCAATTTCCAAGGCGACTTCCATTCCTACGATGCGGGCTTCGTATTCGATTGGTTATTGGTGACTTGAAGTTTAATTTGAACGCAAGAGGAATGTGCGATCCTTCCGGGAAATTAATTAACGGACCCGATCACAAATCCTTTCGATTGGCTGCCCCGTCAAGTACGGTATCTAGACATCATTGGTGGCGATCATCACGTTTTCATCCGGGAATTCAAACTCCACATCTTCGGTCCTTCCACGGGGTGGTTGCCAAGAAATTCGGCGACGGCTCTCCCTTTACCGATTTCTGGTAACATACTTGATGTCGAACTCGCTAGCAAAAGCAACCATCGTGCTAATTTACCTCAAGCGCGGGTTTCTCAAATAGGTATTTGAGAGGGTCCATTCGAGAAATCAGCGTTACGAGAATAGGCCAACATATAGTGTCTTAGCTTTTTGGAAGCCCAGGACCAAAGCCCAACAAGTCTTTTCCAGAGAAGTGTATCGTTCTTCGCACCCGACCATCTTCTTGCTTATGTAATACACGGCTTTCTCGGATCCGCCCTCTCCTTCTTGCGCTAAAGATGCACCCCATTGCTTGATGGGGTGACCGACAAATACGAGAATCGGAGGTCATCTGGTATAGGAGGCATCGATCTTGGAGGATTCTGCAAATATCTTTTGATTGTTTCAAAGGCCTCCCGACACCTGTCCCCCCATTTAAATGGTACATCTTTCTTGAGAAGATGAAACATCGGCTCGCAAGTTGAGGTTAACTTGGCGATGAATCAGTTGATGAACTGAATCTTGCCGAGGAAACTTCGTACCTCCTTTTCCGTTCGTGGTGGCTCCATTTCAAGAATGGCCTTGATTTTGGACGGATCCACTTCAATTCCTTTGGTTGTGATCATGAAACCCAACATTTTTCCGGCCGTTACCCCGAATGTGCATTTTTCGGATTGAGACGCAAATCTGTGCACTTGCGAATCCTTTCAAAGAGCTTTACGAGAGCGTGCAAGTGCCCTTCCCTTTCCTTGGATTTGACGATCATGTCGTCCACGTACACTTCGACTTCTTTGTGGATCATATCATGCGGTAAAGTTGTGGCGGCCCTCAGTACGTAGACCCGGCGTTCTTTAACCCAAATGGCATAACCATGTAACAGTAGGTCCCCCATTCTCGTGGTGAAAGTGGTCTTCTCTCGGTCTTCGGGAGCCATGAGAATCTGGTTGTAGCCTCGAAAAGCCATCCATGAAAGAAAGTAATGCATGCCCCGCATGTTGTCTACGAGTACGTCTATATGTGGCAATGGGAAGTCATCCTTGGGGGTGGCTTTGTTCGATCCACAAATCCACGCACTCGATTTTCCGTTCTTCTTTGGGGACAGTACGATGTTGGCGACCCACCGAGGGTATTCATGTCACCATTAAAAATCTGCGTCTATCTGTTTCTCGAATTTCTTTCTTGATCTCTAGCACCCGGTCAGGCCTCATCTTTCTCGGCTTGATTTGACGAGTTTCGCATCCGGATAAAGCGGGATTCGATGTTCCACTATTTATGGATCAATACCGGGCATGTCCGCGTGGGACCATGCAAAAACGTCTTGAAATTCCTTGAGAAGATCCGAGTGAGCTTTGAATTCTTTCGGGGATAACTCGAACCAATTTGAACCATTCGCGGATTACTCTCATCTCTTAGATTTATTGAAATTACCTTTTACATTATAGGTCGAGCGTGCCTTTCATTTTCCCGTTCGATTAGGGATCGGAGTTCTCTTGGGATTTCTTCCTCAAACTCAATCTCGTCATCGTCGGGGTTAACACAATTTATTTCACAAAGATAAGCAAAGTCGATTTCATTTATTGCAAAAGAGGTGGCCCCATGGGCGTGATACATGAGAGTGGACTCAAACTCGAAAGAGAAATGATGGCGTGGAGGACCAACAGACACATGCATTGACTCAGAAGTGGACTCAAACTCAGTGCTAAACTCAGACTCAATGCTAGACGCTGATTTAGACTCAAATTCAGTGCCAGTGTAAATAATTTTGGGCAGAAAAGTGCAGTTTTTATAAATCCTGTTGGCATCCACTATGAGCGAGGTAACATCTCCAAGGGCTTCTTGGCTTAGCATCATCAGTTCCATGTCCTCAATAGGCTCCAAATCAAATATCTTTGCAGCAGGCCCGTCCTCGACCATACCCAATAGACTTTCATCCCCAAACAACGATATTAAGTTCCCTGAGTCAAAAACTTCAATGCAGTCAGACTTGCATTGCTTGACCAATTCTTCTAGCTTTGCTGATTCATCATCACTGTCCCATGTGTTATTGGCGAAGATCTCGAATCCTGGTAGCTTGATCTTTTTCTCCATGTCCCAAAATGGTTCTGGCTCTCCTTGGTAGATAACCTCCTTTCCTTTGACAAAACGGATGGGACCTTTCTTTGGCTGGGCACGGGCTCGCGCTTTCCATCCACTTCCCTTCTCATCTTCGCGGGGTAGATATCCAAGGCCGAAGCGGTGATTGTTCATAGGGAAATTGGGGAATTCAGCCATTCCTTGATTGTTACGGCCCAATCCCAATCCTGGCATGTAAGCCATCTTCCTCATCATTTCAATAACCGTTGAGCTGACGAGAAATCTTCATCCATTTTGATAGTGAGAACTGCCCCAGTAGTGTCAAAAGAAAATCCTCCAAGAGTGACGTCCTCTTCTCCATGTGTGATTTCGAGTAGGGGAGCATTATCAGAGATATGAGGGTGAATCTCAGATTCTCCATAAATGGTTAGGGTCCCTGTGGCCAACCCAAGCTGAACTTTCTGATGCAAGAGGATGGTACTGCCATGATGTCTGAGTGGTGAAGCCATGGCCTACCCAACAACAAGTTGAAAGATGAAGGAATGTCGAGTACATGAAACTCAACTTTAGACTTGAAATCTTCGACTGATATTTCCAGTTGAATAACTCCGACTACATCTCTGCGTGTATTATCGTAAGCACGCACTCCAAGATTCGACGGTTGGAAATCCTTAGCTGTGAACCCCAAACAGTAGGCTGTGCGTAGTGGGCAAACATTCAAGGCAGATCCATTGTCTAGGAGAACAACGGGAACCCACTTTCCCATACACTTCATGGTGATGTGTAATGGTTTGTTGTGACCGGCTCCTTCTGGTGGCAAATCTTTTTCAGTGAATGTTACAACGTGCTTTGCTCGGTTCGGCGCGAGCAAAGCTACCAACGCTTCAGGGGGAGTGTCAGGTGGCACTTCCATGTTAGACAGGGTCCTGATTAGTTTCTGACGGTGTTCCCTGGATGAGGAAAGCAGCCCCCAGATGGATACTAATGCTGGAGTTCTTTCAAGTTGTTTCCGGATGGGATCTTCCACTGGCACAGGATTCCGCTGCGGCGGCTGAGTGGTAGCTTCTGGTATTCTAGTGACAACTTCCGGAGTTGAATCATCCTGGACGGGATCGTCCCAAGCAAATGCCCCGGTTTGAGCATGGTTAGAGGTGTTGTCTCTTTGCAAATTAGCGGGTTGATAAATCCATCCGCTTCTTGTTACTCGGTTAACTGACGGTGGCTTTTCATCCCAAAAATCTGACAGTTCATTAACTTTTCGTTTTCCAGCCTTGATAGATTCCAATTTCTGCTCGGTGTCGACGTATTCAGACCAGAAACCTGCAAGGCTATCCTCGGCCTTTTGTTTCTCAATTTTGATGTTCTCCATCTTCTTTCCCAGATTTTCCACCGCTCGATTGCGCCAAAATGAATCGTCCAACACAGCTCTGTTGACGGTCCATACTTCATTGTTGTCGAATCGGATATCGACTACATCTTCCTCATTCCAAAGTGAGTCTACAGAATCCGTAATTAGAGCCAAAACATCTGGCCGCGGAGGGAATGGCACAGATGGCCGAGGCAGAGATTCCCCAATAATGTAGGCCTGAGGAAACCAGTCGCGGTCACCAAAAACAGTTTCTATGGCAGAGTGTTCTTCAACTCCAAGAAGGGGAGGTGGCAACGGATTATCCGAAGGATGGCTGCTAGGGACCCAATGGTAAACCTCGCCGAGCGTCCGATTCCATATGTCTCCGAGTTCTTCAAACAATGCAGGGAGTGAAATTGCATCAAGAGGATCGGCACAAATTGCCTCCCATCTTTCTCGCCAATCTTCCTGTTCACTTGGTTCGACATATTCAAGAGTATGAACCATTCCCGCAATGCACACGACTTTGTCGATCCGACGAATACCGAGTCATCGGTATAGAAACAAGTGGCTTGGCATGAGAATCTGAGATAATGAATTGGCTTGGGTCCCACTCTTGGCGGAGTTCTTCCCAGTCTCGATCATTCATGGCCCATTCTTCACTCTCGGTGATATCTGCCCATCTAGATTTTTGCTCTGACTTGACTCTTTTGAGGGAGTAGATTCCAAGATCCTCGGCACGGGGATGATGGGCTTAGGCTCGGTGGCGGGTATGATGTATAGGCTAGGGTTGAATTTAGTGGAGCTTAGGTTATTTGCGGTGGAGCGAGGGAGATTTGGCCAATTTGAGTGTTGGGCTTGTGTTCTGGCATGGGGTTTGAGATAGTGTTTGGCTTTTTGAGGGGGAGTGGAATTGTTCCGTCTTCGATAAGGTCTTGGACCTTGTGCTTGAGACGGATACAATTGTTGGTGTGATGACCGGGCATTTGGTGGTAGGAACAAAAGACATTTGGGTTATGGCTTGGAGGAGTACCTTAGGTGGCTCGCGTGGCTCAAGTGGCTTGATGGCATCCTTTTCGAGGAGCTTTTGGTAGACCGTGGTCAAGGGAAAAGGAAATTGGTAGAAATTTCTTGTTTGCCGGGGGGCCGGGCTGCTATCTGGTTAATAGGCTCGGCTTTGACGGGCTTAACATTTGAGGAGCTGGCCTGGGTGTATCGGTTGGTTCCGAACAGGGTATTGCTGTTGCCAGAGTAAACTCGCTTGGGTTTGGCAGATTCTTCCTTCTCAAATATGCCGGTTCTGAGCGCATCTTCAACTGCAAGGCCGGCCTCGTAAAAGCTCCTGAAGTCGGCGGTGGTTTGAAAAACTACCGGTGTATTTCGCAAAATCGGGTGCCAAATTCTTCGTGATGATTCTCATTTGTCCTTTTTCTGAGGGTCGATCCACCATTTGAGATGCTTTTCCTCTCCACCTTCTGATAAAGTCGGCAAAGGATTCGTTTGCCCCCATTTTAGTTGCATCCAACTCCCGAATGGTCATCTCGAGCTGAATATTGTAATTGTACTGAGTCATAAAGGCTGCCCCAATATCTTCCCAGCTTCCTTTCTTTGAAATGTCGAGATTCAGAAACCAACGTAGTGCCGGCCTGTTAGAGTCTGTTGAAACATCTGACCCATGGCATTCTTCTCAATGTTATACATGGACAAGGTGCCCACATATGTCTGTAGATGGGCCTTTGGATCCCCACTTCCATCAAATTTCTCCCATGCTATAGGTTTAAATCCTTCCGGGAGTTTGGCGCCGGGAAATAAACACAATTTGTCCATATCAACTCCCGTGGCGGCTACCTTTTCTTGCTTTTGGGCTGATTCCTCAAGTTTGGCGACTTTTACCATCATTGCTTCCAAGTTCGGATTCTCTGGTGGATTCGGCGGTGGCTGCTCCCTGGACCTCCCGGGTGGCTTGTTAAAGGGTTAATCCTTGTATCGAAGTAGTAATTCAGCCATCGATTGTCACTTGTGTTCTCATTTGTTCTTTTAAGGCTAGCTTGAGGGCCTCAATCTCACTTTTGTCGACATACCGCAGGGTGTCTCTTTGAATTTGGCTGTATTGCTTTTGACTCGATTCGAACTAATCGTTGTTTGGGAGTTCGGTCCAACCGGTATGGTGTTCTTCTCGCTTTTACCAATGATTGAAACTGATAGTAAAAATAAAGTGAATTTAGTGACTGGTGTGAAAAATGCTATGTGCAAGAAGGATTTATATACGGATGAAAGAATGATGCATGATATGCAATGTGATATGTGCCAAACCACGTTTTGGAAATGATTGCCCCAATTTTCAATGCTCGTTGAATATACTTGATTTTCTGAAAAGCTTTTTGCAAAATAAAGGCCGAACCCCTAGGGGTTGCCTACGTATCCCGTTTTGGAGGAATCGGCCGTGGCGTAGTTCGGGACTACAACCGGCTTTTCCCCTTCGAGAAATTAAACATGGTTGAAGTACAAACCGACTCAATAATCATGAAGAAAAGGTGCAAACCGACTCAATAAAGCAAAGTTCGACTCGATAAAGCAAAGTACAGACTGATAAAGCAAAGTTCGACTCGATAAAGCAAAGTACAGACTCGATAAAGCAAAGTTCGGACTCGATAAAGCAAAGTACGACTCGATAAAGCAAAGTACAGACTCGATAAAGCAAAGTACAGACTCGATAAAGCAAAGTACTTTCGATAAAGCTCAAACTGCCTTGAGCTACAAAAAGGATAGACTTGACAGTCTCAAAAAGGCCTGTAGGCTAGGTCTGCGATAATCGGCTTCTTTGTTGATTTTGATTTCAATTCTTTGGTTTTGTCTTTGGGGAGCATTCTTGACTTGGCTCCATTTGCTTTTTGCGGATTTTCCAAAGCATACTTCTTTTTAAGGCTTTGGGAGACAGACCATCATTCAGAGGATACAATCTTCGATACAAGCCTCGCAATTGCACTCATCCCAAGTATTTATGTCTGTCATCCTTTGGGTCTTGGAAATAGTAGACGGTGTGCCGTGTCTGGTGAAAGTATTTGATCGGTGGCATGACGTCCGCTTCTTCATCACTTTCTTGTTCTACCTTGATGTGATCTTGTCGGGAATGTTTTTGGCTTCATCCTTTTCGGGAAGGTGGAATTCCCAACCTTGATCATTTTGGAGTTGTCCCATTGGAGGGTTAAACCTGGTTGATCGGATGTGGCCCGGCGAAGCAATTCTTCAAGCTTATCCCGTTTGGGGCCTTGTTTCCCACCTCTTCACTTTCAACTTCTTCAAGTATCCATCTTTGGTGCGCCATGATGGATGGCAAATGTGGATTTGAGCTTTTTGCTTCCGGATTGGTTACTCATCTTCGATTCTGACTGCAAAAAGAAAAACAACATTCTAATTACCGGGAGGGAAAGAGCCAATTAAAGCACTTTTATTTGAAAAGAATTTGTTTATTCGACAGCATTTGATTATTGGGATAGTCCTTCTTTATCACCGTGGATGGAACGTGCAAGCCTAGGGGTAAAAGCTATCATGTATGTGCATGCAAGACGGGCAAATAGCGATAAGCAATTAAGCGATTAGCGGGATATATCACATAATCCTAACACAGTGGGTACTGTCTGGATTGGAAGGTTCTAGGCTAATACTATGCAAAGGTGGTTTTGGTTTAGGGGTTCCCAGGACTAGAGCCAATATTTGCCTCCCGGTGCCAAGTGTCTTGCATGGCAAAGGTCGAGCGCGGTGACTCATCACGGTCCAAGGTTGCTTTGAGCATCCGGGGATGTCCTAACACCAAATGGCCGGGTAGGGTAACCAAGATGTAGCAGCGGAGTTTATCCAACATCGATGTAAGTGATGCAAAAGTTTAGTAACAAAATTGTTTTCAAAAATCCCACAAATGTTTTTCAAGTTTGGCTCTCTTTTTAAATTAATCAAAATTTTGAAATTTTACTCATGCGAACAACCGAGAAAGCTCCAGTCCAGACTGATCGGGCTTTCACCCTGACATCGATCCTTTCTAGTACGGCGTGAAGCACGTACTTGGTGTCAAGCTTTCGAAGGGTCGTTTTACAAGTGTAAAATGTCAAAATAAAGATTAATTTAAAAAATATCGAAGTCCCCAGCGGAGTCGCCATTTTGTGGACGGTCGACCTCCACGCGCCGGTTTTTGGTATTTGATTTGAAAATAGAGTCGCCACCCGGGTTTTTAGAAAATGGTTTGGGACCCGAGAAACCGTTTTGATTGATGATTGAGAAAATGATTTGTAAAACAGTTTGAAAACCAGAGATTCGTTTTGGATTCGGGAGCCAGGTTACGAACGGGGAAGGGTTTTAATGCACCCCGTTCGCCCGATTACAAATCGGTCTTTACTAAACATTTGTGGAATTTTATAGAAAACATTTTATTGCCGAACATTAACAAACAATTATTTAAGCAAAACAGACGGTAATAATGAAAAATAAGCTACTGACATGTAATTTTATAGCAAACATGCGAAAATCCAGAGCTCAAATTGTTCATGCAAGGTACTATTCAAAATTTCGGATTTTTTTACCAGAAAAGGATACCGTGCGGTACACTGGGTGCGCCGTGCGGTACAAATTGTGTGTCGTGCGGCACTGTTCATCACCTTAACGGTCAAATTTTCAAAGGAGCACCGTACGACACTCCAGATGTGCCGTGCGGCACTATTGGCTGCATAACAGTTTGAAACTTTGATTTTTCGAAATGGTTAAGCAAAGGCACATACAAAGCATGAAATATGATAAAAATAGGCTATTTTGAATGGGAAAACAGTATGTATAAGTATGGAATGTCCCTCCTCATTGAATCGCTCCGTCCGAGGCGATGTTTTCACCGTACGGCGCGACCGGGAGGTATGAAATAGAACTGATTTCAATGTGATATGGGCATACCAAGCGTGGGGATGATATTAAGGATCATTCCATGCTTGGTACCC
>CM029274.1:18798091-18852756 GCA_016920895.1 Vaccinium myrtillus
CTTAGCGGAACACCCCTAAAATGAGGGAGGGATGATTAAATCATGTTGTTTTACCAATAGATTAAATTTAGTTGTTTTTACCATTCGGTTTCAAAAAGGGGAGCTAAAATCAACCCTTCATTTAATCTATTTATGGAGGGGTAGTGATTAAATTTCGATTTTACCACCCAAAAATCCATTTTAATTGTTTATCGTTCAATCTTTTGAATATTCGTTCTATTTACGAGCTATTTAAACTTCTGAATTTTGACCGTTAATTCGTTTGTTAAAAATTATATCACAATTCACATGACCTTCAACTATTAGAAAAAAGATACAAGTAAAGACAAAATAATCACATTTTTTTTTTTTTACAACGGTTTCCATGTACTTGAATTTTGCCCAATATAGAGGGTGTTTGTGAGACATTTTTCCACTTTTCATTTTCACATTTTTGAGTTTTGGATGTTTGGAAGACTTGGGCCAAAATGACTTCTCCTAAAATGAGTTTTCCATTTTAGACTTTAGTGAGGATAAGTGAAAAGAGGTGGGGAGGAGTTTTCCACTTCTCATTTTTCACTTTTCTCATTTTCATTAACAAAAATACCACAAAATGCATTCTACACATTTCTCCCAAACACTGCTACCAAATTCAAAATACATTCTTACCATAATCTAAAAAGTCAAAAAGCAAAAAAGTTAAAAATGAAAAACTGAAACTGAGGCTCCCAAATACCCCCATAGTTGATATAGTTTTATTTTTTGCGTTTCTTCTCACGAGATAGATTAAACATTAAATATTGATAAAATTCACTCCCAATGTGTTGTATTTAACAAAAAAACAAAAGGTGAGTGGTCAAATCGAATTCGGTTTCAAAAAAGGGGAGCTAAAATCAACCCTTCATTTAATCTATTTACGGAGGGGTAGTGATTAAATTTCTGATTTTACCACCCAAAAATCCATTTTAATTGTTTATCATTCAATCTTTTGAATATTCGTTCTATTTACGAGCTATTTAAACTTCTGAATTTTGACTGTTCATTCTGTTTGTTAAAAATTATATCACAATTCACATGACCTTCAACTATTATAAAAAAGATACAAGTAAAGACAAAATAATCACTTTTTTTTTTTACAACGGTTTCCATGTACTTGAATTTTTCCCAATTTAACAAACAGAATGAACAGTCAAAATTCAGAAGTTTAAATAGCTCGTAAATAGAACGAATATTCAAAAGATTGAATGATAAACAATTAAAATGGATTTTTGGGTGGTAAAATCAGAAATTTAATCACTACCCCTCCGTAAATAGATTAAATGAAGGGTTGATTTTAGCTCCCCTTTTTTGAAACCGAATTCGATTTGACCACTCACCTTTTGTTTTTTTGTTAAATACAACACATTGGGAGTGAATTTTATCAATATTTAATGTTTAATCTATCTCGTGAGAAGAAACGCAAAAAATAAAACTATATCAACTATGGGGGTATTTGGGAGCCTCAGTTTCAGTTTTTCATTTTTAACTTTTTTGCTTTTTGACTTTTTAGATTATGGTAAGAATGTATTTTGAATTTGGTAGCAGTGTTTGGGAGAAATGTGTAGAATGCATTTTGTGGTATTTTTGTTAATGAAAATGAGAAAAGTGAAAATGAGAAGTGGAAAAACTCCTCCCACCTCTTTTTCACTTATCCTCTCTAAAGTCTAAAATGGAAAACTCATTTTAGGAGAAGTCATTTTGGCCCAAGTCCTCCAAACATCCAAAACTCAAAAATGTGAAAATTAAAGTGGAAAAATGTCTCACAAACACCCTCTTAATATACGCCGATGGACTTATTTTAAAATTTTCTTAATAAATTTTCCTAATAAATTTAACACATCAGGAGGGAGAATATGGAAAAATATCACAAAAGAAAAAAAAATAATAATAGTATACCATGAATCAATTTTGTAGCGGCCGGCATCAACTCGAAGTTCGGGTTTGCAAAACCTCATTTGCTGCCGCTGCGAGTTATCTCTATAAATTCACCGAGTTTCAAGGTAAAGAAGGCAAATAATCAACAGAAGAAGGAGAACTTATCAGAGGGATAAATTGATTAGAGGAAAGTAGAGTAAAATTCTAAATAAATCAAAAGAATAAGGCAAATACTTGCACTAAAAACCTGAGAAGGGAATCGGATGTAGAAAGTGAAAGGAAGAGAGACCTAATTGAAGCATGAAGACACGCTGATTCACATCAGAGAGAGGGAGAGAGAATTCTGGTATGTGCGGATCGAGTGATTAAAGGCTAACACACATTTTGTCGAACAGTTCGAGTGCGTCAGGTGGGAACGATCATGCTTGGACTGTGTCTATTGGGGTGCTAGAATGAATTTGGGAGAAAATTGGTTAAGTGAAGTGGAGGTTTTAAACGATAAAGGGTGAGAGATGTAATAAAGGCTTTGGAAGTAAGACTTTTTTTTGAACTGTAAGGAAGACTTTTGTATTACACTTTTCGGATTAATTGGAAAGTTACAAATGAGCTCTATTTATAGAGCTCTTGACCGACATACATATACTCTAGAAAATTCTTGATTTAACCGACCCACTTCACCGGCATAAGTAGTCTAGAAATATCCATGGTTTAGCACATTTTCAACATGTGCTAATTACAAAAAATCTTCTCAAATTCTACACCCTTCTAAACACTTTTGGACTAGATAATTTACTACACCTCTCTAGAAACTTCTAGGTATTTTTGCTTAGATAATTCTAATACATATTCTACACAACTCTAGAAGATTACAAATTATTATTTTTAACAGTGTCTTGAAAGGGGAAAGGGGAAACCGAATTAATGTGTTACCCGAAATTGAATTTGTCGGCAATGAGGATTGATGACCGGAAGAGTCTTCTCAGTATGATTTTGGCGGTTGGATCTCTCTATGCGAAGTTATTTGCCGGCAAGCGGAGAGGCACCATCGCTATGGAGGAGAGGAGATGAGAGAGACAGAGGTCTCTTATTTAGGTCGGTGTTTGAAATGGAGAGAGAGAGAGAGAGAGCCGGGGGGGGCTTTCAATCTCAGCCCTTGAAAGAATAACGGGTGAGGATTTATGTAAAAAAAATGTGTTTTTTTGAAAGCCACTGTATTTTGTTATAGAGATGTGTCATTTCATAGTCAGGAAATACAGAATAGTACTTCACATTGTCCACAGTAGTGACATTTTCAACCTTGTTAATGTTACTCCTCCGTCCCAAATTTTTTAGAGCAATTTTTATCAAAAAGGAAATACTCGGAGCTAATTTCGATTTGACAACTCACCTTTTGTTTTTTTGTTAAATACAACACATTGGGAGTGAATTTTATCAATATTTAATGTTTAATCTATCTCGTGAGAAGAAACGCAAAAAATAAAACTATATCAACTATGGGGGTATTTGGGAGCCTCAGTTTCAATTTTTCATTTTTAACTTTTTTGCTTTATGACTTTTTAGATTATGGTAAGAATGTATTTTGAATTTGGTAGAAGTGTTTGGGAGAAATGTGTAGAATGCATTTTGTGGTATTTTTGTTAATGAAAATGAGAAAAGTGAAAAATGAGAAGTGGAAAAACTCCTCCTAAGCCTTACAAAGTGTATTAAAATGTGTGAAAATTTTATAAAAGTATTTCAAAATGTATAAACATTAATGAAAAATACATTGGAACTTGTGTATTTTATGTTTTGTTGTGGCCTTACTCTATAGAAAAGCCCAATTTATTAAACGAACAAGCGGTGCTAGTATTCAAAGTGATTAGGGGGTGCTTGACAAAAAAAAAATCAAAACGTGTTTTTTGGTGTTTTCATTGTCTTTATTCAATTTTTTTTTGCATTTGTTAGTTTTGTGTCAAGTTTTCGTGGTTTATAGATTTATCTCGACAAGACGAATACAAAGAGTATAAAATTATAGTCGAAAACAATATTTTTTTGAATAAAGCCGAAAATAAACCAAAATAAATCAGTTTATTAGTTTAATTTTGGTTTTATTAAAAAAAAATTAGTTTCGACCACAATTTTATACTCTTTGGATTCGTTTCGTCGAGACAAATCCATAAATTACGAAAATTTGACGCAAAACTAACAAATACAAAAAAAAAAAGAACAAAACAAGAAAACCAAAAAATCATTTTCTGAGTTTTTTGCCAAAGCAAGGTTTGTGGGGCCACATTTGACACCGGCATCCAAAAAGTTTGCTAGTGGGAGGTTTTAAAGGTTTTGTTCGTTTTGGGTTTCAGGATCCGGTTTTCTCAATTATTATCCAATCATTACCCCTATTTTCAAATATTATTCTTATTTTTCTCTCTGTCTCTCTCTAATTATTAAACCCTATTTTTAATTATTATCCCTATTTTCCCCTCCAATCACTACAAAAATTAAAATCCAAAACGCAAACCAAACACAACCAAAGTGTGCTAGTATACAAAGTGATTAAGTTTGTGGGGCCACATTTGATTCCTATCCAACGGTTAATATTATTATTCTCGAGATTAGCGGGGTGGAAAACGTAAATAACTCCACTGCTTCTCCAATAAAAACGAAAAACACTCCCACATGTATTTTCTCTCCTCTCTTACTTCTTCCATACTTCTTCAGGCTTTCCAACTCCCTTAAAACTCCAAAAAATAGTCTCAGATATTCTTCACTCTTCATTCTTCACCTCCCCAACTAGTCCATTCCGAGATTCTTAGAAGTGCAATGGACCCAATCTCTTAACTCGGCAGATGAAACACAAGAGATTCTTAGGACTTCTGCATGTCTAAGTACACATGTCAAGGTAAATTGTGCATGTGTGAGATATGTATTGTAACTTAGTTTGATTTAATTTGCCCAGCAGCTTTGTCTTGTTAACATTTATGGATATCAGTTGTTGTAGGAGAAATGGGCAAAAAAATCTTTAAATTGCATCTTTTGCTATGGTCGTCTTGTTTCTTGAATGGGCCGACAATCAGAAGGTGGCCAACGAGCAGCGAAGACGCGGTGCGGCCTCAACGAGGCCCAATTGCCCGGTGCTGCTTTGAGGCCCAAGCGGTCACTTTGTCCCGCTTCAACGCCTTAACCCTAAGGTCCCTAAAACTCTTCAACCCTCGGCATGTTTTCCCCGCCTAAACTCCTCAAACCCTCAAACCCTTAAAAACCCTCAAACCCTTAACCCTAAATCCCTTAAACCAACAATGGCGGGTTTGCTCCGGGCGATCCGCTTTGAATCGCCGGATGAGAATTTTTGGACCGGGAGCACTTCAGTCATACCCACCCTCACTAAGGCGATCGTTCGAATCGCAACGATGATCGTAAGATCCGTCCATGGTATGATTTCTAATTTTTTTCGAGCCGATTTAACGATTTCCTACTTGTTTTAGCGCAATTCGAAGAAGGAGAACTTTTCCTCTCATTTATTAATAGTTCGGGGTTCATGCGCAGTGGTTACGATGAAACCTCCTTCAAGAATGAACCCGAACTATTAACAAATGAGAAAAAAGTTCTCCTTCTTGATGATGCGGTATTTGAAAAACAATTAGGAAATCGTTAAATCGGCTGAAAAAATTAGGAAATCATACAATGGACGGATCTTACCAATCATCGCAGCAATTCAAACGATCGCCTTAGTGAGGGTGGGTATGACTCGAAGCACTCGATCCAAAAATTCGTCCGTAGTTCAAATCGATCCAAGCCCGATCAAGCCGGCCCGAGCCCATTGTTGGTTTAAGGGATTTAGGGTTAAGGGTTTGAGGGTTTTTAAGGGTTTTACGGGTTTGAGGAGTTTAGGCGGGAAAACATGCCGAGGGTTGAAGAGTTTTAGGGACCTTAGGGTTAAGGCGTTGAAGCGGACAAAGTGACCGCTTGGGCCTCAAATGCAGACCGGACAATTGGGCCTCGTTGGAGGCCGCACCGCCTTCAGTGCTCGTTGGCCATCTTCGATTATCGGCCTGCTCAAGAAACAAGACGACCATAGCAAAAGATGCAATTTAAAGATTTTTTTGCCCATTTCTCCTACAACAACTGATATCCATAAATGTTAACAAGACAAAGCTGCTGGGCAAATTAAATCAAACTAAGTTACAATACATATCTCACACATGCACAATTTACCTTGACATGTGTACTTAGACATGCAGAAGTCCTAAGAATCTCTTGTGTTTCATCTGCCGAGCAAGAGATTGGGTCCATTGCACTTCTAAGAATCTCGGAATGGATGTCAAGTCGAGTATAAGCCTTTAAATTTACGGGTGATGAAAATAAAATTGGTGTACAACCGACTCGAATAAACAATTCGATCACAAGTTGAAACTAAGACAAAAAGGCTAGAAGAAAACAAGAAATATGTTTCATACGACTTTGATAATCCTCGATTCACAAACCGACATTCAACAACTCATGAAAACTCAAAGGTCTCTGTTAACAACATTTTGTTGGGATTTCTAGCTCTAATTTAGTCAAAATAAGAAAAGCTAATTAAACTATAATTACCACACCCGTGGCATAGAACTAATATCCAATATCGTTCCAAACCCTACCGCAACTCCCGTGGTTTTTATTTAATTGAGGTAGACATAGTGGCACCCCCTGGGGTTCTCTGGGGCCCGCAAGTCACAAACCATGGTGCGGTCTTGTTTGTGAACCATTGTACGTTCTAGTTGGACTCAAACCTTGTTTCACTCTGTGTCCCGTTCGGTTTCTCGAGAGTTACTTCTTTGGCACTCAGTGACCCGAGGGAACTTTTCTGCGGGGCGATGGACAAAGGATTTACCACAGGAGGATGATAATGTATGGTTGGAGGACTAACGGGGTAATGAAGACTTTGTTTTTCGCAATTACGGATATATGCCTTGATTGGAAACAAGTTTTGGATATTAGGTATTTGTCTTGAAGGATATCATCTAGCATTGGATATATATATATTTTTGAACATCAAAAAAAAAAAAATCCAATGCTAGGTGATATTCTTCAAGACAAATACCTAATATCCGAATGAACGTCATGATATGGGTAAAAAACCTTGAATGGGTAAAAACAATAGGAAAGAATCAATGCACTACTTGTTGTGTAATTATAAGTAATCTTACCATATGATTTGAATCCTCGCAATCTCAATCGCCCTAAAATTTATTTGCTGAATTCACATTCACTTGAAATGAGTGATTAATCATCGCCGCTTGAAATCTACAAGCTTTTGAATATTCCTATTTTCTCATCTTCTATTAACCAAACATTTTAAGCATCTAATTTTTCGATAAACTGGGGTATAGAAAATGTACATAGCGCGTTCGGGGACCCACTTTTTTGGGTTCCGCACGAGTGATCCGAACCGTTCATTGTTCTTAAAACATTTTTTCTAGGGGCCCACAAAAATCGGTTCAATCGGACGGTTAGAAGTGCTTGAACCAAAGTCTCACTATTTCAAATCAAAAGAACGGTTTAGATCACTCGTGTAGGACCCAAAAGCGGGTCCCCGAACGCTACTGTACATTTTCTCGAACCAATCTTTCTGTACCCAAAGAGCGGCGTCCTAATTTTTTTGAAAGATGTTATCAAAAGAAATGATTTTAGTTTTTTCTGCTCTCAAAATGAAGTTTTAGTAAGGTTTTTGGGACACCGCCGTGCACCTCCCTGCACCTTTTTTTTTTTTTTTTTTTTTTGAAATTGCTGTGCACTTTTTAAAATACTCCATAGTGCGGCAAAGAACTTTGGGAGGTGAAGTGCCATTTGGGGCCGATGGACGGCTGCGATTGTGTTAGAGCTTCTCCACTCCTTACTCAAATCCTACATCAAATTCAAATTTGAGTAAAAACCACCAAAAATATCACTCCACTCTTTCACCAAATTCTTCACCAAATTTGATATTACTCAAATTCTTCGCCAAATTTGGTGAGAACCAAATCCAACATCAAATTTTGAAGGCTATTTTCTCCCTCAAATTTACAACAATGCCATTAATGAGGCTTTTACTCAAATTTATGCCTAGATTTTCTTTTTCCCATTGGAGTGCTCCATACCAAATCAAGTTTCTACTTAAATTTTTACTCAAATTTGGGTAAAAATCTGAGTAAGGGTGGAGATGCTCTTAGTAAGTACCCACTGCACTCAATTACTCACTCAATCTCAACCCAACCCGCCTTGACCCAAAATTTCTATTTTTGTAGGGCCTGGGATAAATATTTAGGCCCCATGGGCCGGGCAAGTTAGGATTATAAGCCCGTTTAATAAATGGGCTGGGTTTGGGAAATTTTTGTAAGACCCAACCCAAAGACGGCTCGACCTTATTTAAATAATATTTTATTTTAATACTCTATATATAGATTGATGGAGTTCGAGGGTTCTATCTATTTTAGTACTTTAATTACATTTTAATTTATTAGTCTGTTTTTAATATTTCTATAAGAACTTAGAACTTAAAGTTTATTATTATGGTTGTAAATTGCAAATGTAATAATTTTGGTTGATTAATTTATATTTGTGATACCGTGTTTTAAAAAAATAAATGGGTTTGTTGGACGGGCTTAGGAAATTAAAATTTTATTTGGGTTGGGTTTGGGCATTTTAAATGAAGCCCGATTATAAATGGGTCGGGTTTGGGAATACTCAAATCTCGTTATTATCTAGTATAAGCCAGACTCGAACCCAGCCCGGCCCGGTGTATGTGCACCCCTACTAACAACCACTTAAGCTATTGTTCTGGGTCATGTCTGAAACCCGTCTGTTTTCTAATTCAAGTTTTGAAGTGAATTGAAAATTTTGAAATACATACGGTATGTTTGAGATCCCCATTTGGAACCCAAAAGCAATCGTTGAGTTTATCTTCTTTGCGTTAGTTGGCTTAATCCGCACATTTATTGCTAGGGTGGGGCTCAGCGTCCTAACCATTTCTTGATTGTTTCTCAATGGAGAAGAAGATCGGGATGTTTGCATCATGATGATAACTAGGAAAGGATATCACAACAACACTTGAGTTTTAAGAAGTTTTATACTTGCTCTTAATATTGATATTTAGTTTGAGACACAAGGATGAATAATAAATCTGAGATCTCATCAAGTAATAGTAACTTTTAGTTGTCAAATTTGGAAGGCATGACAAGTAGACAATGTACTATAATAATCAAGTTGTTATTCCCATGCAACCTTTACGGCCCGTTTGGATGACGTATTAGTTTGAGAGGGATTAAATAGTAAGGGGAATAAAATAGTCGGGGTGATTAAATAAGAAAGGTGGACCCACATTGATGTGATAGGTAAGAAGGGAGGAATAAATAGTACATGGTTTGGATGATGGATAAAAAAAAGAGGGATATGGTGAGTGGATGATGTAAAGAGCCCGTATTAGATAATTAATTAAATCAATTATATAATTTAAAAAATAATTAATTTGTTATACTTAACAAAAATTAAGCTATAATAAGTCCTTCTAATATTTTTTTATATAAATTCAAATTATTAATATTTAAAAATTCTTTGTTAGGTAAAATTAAAAAAAATAAATAAACACACATAAACTAATTGCATACTTTAAAAAAAAAAAAAACAAACATAAACTAAATTGCATACAAGTGGCAATTACAAGGACAACTGGCCACTTTTTACTGTTTACCCCATGATACCCATCTTTCTTTTTCTTCTTTACTCCCTAGCATCTCTGTCTCTCTCTCAGCAACGAAAAAAAACCCTCTCATCTTCTCTTCTGATGAAATCCCAGAAATCTGACGCCTCACCATCATCTTCCATCCTAGAAATCCGACGCCTCACCATTAAATATAGAAAACAAGAGCGGTAATCGTACTTTGTATGAAAAGAAAAAAAATCTGTGATGTCTAATGAAATTTATCCCTCATCGATAAACGATGCAACATTAGATGTGAAAATTTTATTGAAACATAAATTTTGAATGTGAGACAAATTGTGAGGGGAAATTTTTAAAAATTATCTTTTGATTAAGTGAAAAAATAATAGAGGGGTAGAGATTATTAGTGGCTGAAGTATAATTTTTGTGAAATTTTCTTAAGTTTTCAGAAAAAAAAATGGAGTATATTGTACTCTTAACCCATGCAATGCACTAGGGAGTGTCAACCCTCTCAGCCTCTCTGATCTATATTTTAAGGGTTTGTTTGGGTGTTTATGTAATGGCTGGAGAGCATAAGACACATAATTAATTAGCAGAGTGCATTGGGATATAAATTCCATCATCAAACACGTGTGGCAGATATATAGTGTAGGTTACATAATGCTACATGAATTCATTGTATTGGGGTAGGGATGGCAACGAGGCGGGACGGAGTCGGATTTATAGTCCCTGGTCCATTCCTTACCGGGATGGAGTAAGAGGGGGAAAGCAGGAGAGGTGGCGGGACTAGGGAATAATTGGATCCTATTTGTTATTTTCATTTGCGCCATCTTGTTTTCTGGAGAGGATTTTGACGAAAAAATAAAATACTGATGAGTGATGAGAGCTAAAACAATAAACGTACAGTAAAAATACAAAGAAATGAAATAATGATTTGTCGTTTGTATTTTCCTTTTAATATAGTAGAACAAATGAAATCTACATAGATCCGTAAATACAAAAACGGTCCTGCTAATAGAAGCCATCTAGGTTTTCATTAAGAACAAGAAAAGTAAAAAAAAAAAAAAAACATCCTCCAATACATTTTTACATTTCCCAATACACTTTCGTCCACTTTATACATATGTGGCTAGTGATCGAAGGAACAAAACATTTTAGGAATATGGACTTAGCACGTTTTGTGTCCCTTTCATGGGAAGAAAAACGCAAGCATTCTAATCCAAAGATTACGATTAGATGCGACGTTGAAAATTACTCCCCAACTTTATCTGTGTTGTTCCACAAACAGAGAGTGTTGAAAAAATGAATTAAGTGCACTTTGATGCATGTCACCCGTTCCATTAAGGCTCATTTTGGATGACGAGATTTTAGAGGAGGAATGAAAATGAGATGCCATATTTCCGTGATTCTAACGTTTAGAAGAGACGGCAATAGGAATGTGATGTCATGCTTCTAGATTCTTGGAAGATACGGAATTAAGAATGTCTTGCTCTATTTCATAGAGAAGTTTCACCTGGAGGCCGTTTTGTTTGCAGCTGGGCATCAAACTTGGACTATCAGGTTGTGGAGGATGCAGCGCTGAACGATTCTGCCCTTTTCAAATTCTGCACAGATCTTTACTTGCAGCCGTTTGACTACTTGATGGTGGCTGTGTGTTGGGATAGGGTGGTTCGGATTGTTAGTTTCCAATCAACTGATGGGTTGGAGAAAGTTCTTGATTGGTTCTAATCAGGTGTGATAAGCAAGAACTATTTGGTGGATTAATTGTGTTGGTTGTTATGTAGTCGGCTATCCTTACGTTCTTTTGTTGGGTTTGGCTTTCAGTACAGACCTTGTTTTGTAACCTTGGTACTGAAGTGTTTGTCCATCTTGGGTATGATATTAGGCATCTAATCTTTAGTAAGATAGGCTGATAAGATTGCAGATGTTTATAGATGGAATTATCTGGTATTAGCTGCAAAAATATATTTACTGTACTGGGTTGAATCGTAGGAATTAACCATGTACTTAGAGCATCCCCAACAAACTCCCTACAAGGCACCCTAAATGGGTTTCTCCATATTTTACCAAGATTTTTCCTCAAAATCCATTGCAACAGGATCCCAAAATACATGGATGAATAGTAACTTAACAAATACCTCCCCTTTTGTTAAGCTACTATTCACTAACCAAACAATTTTTAATTATTTCTTCTCTCTCTCTCTCTCCCTCTCCCCTCTAAAAGAAATCATATTTTAATAATAGAGAGGTACGATAGATAGTGTTGTTGGAGTGTTGATAGTGATATGAGTGGGTAAAATGATAAATGTGCACGATCAACGTTCATTGTTGGGGATGCTCTAAATAGCCATGTTTTGCTCCTATGTTGGCTATTTTGAACTTACAATTAAACGTTGGTTCTAGAATGAACAGGAACGAATGTGGTGCTTGTTATCTTTTTCTATCCTATAACTAACGTCATTTGCTGTTAACTACCCGCTGATTGATATAAGGCATGGGCTTAATGATATAATCCTACTTTCCTTTGCACTCTGCTTTACGTTTTATTCGTACAGAAAGAGATATGCCACAATCTTGGCAAGACAAAACGGCAAAGGTTAATAAGTAAATGAATCATTATAGCAGTATCTATTTGTTTGTCTACCTGCTTGAATTGGTATGCAGTAACTGGAGCATTATCTATTCTTTAGTTTGATGGGGAAATTAGTAGAATAATCTCATTTCATATACTTCTCGTCTTTCATGAGTGAGAGATGCTAAAGAGCTTTTTATATATTTGCAGGTATCAAGATTGCTAATTATTTTTTCAGTACCAACTACCAAGCTTCTAATGATGTGAGTTTTTGCAATGTCCGTTGTTTTAAATTCCAGATTACTTGCCATAGCCTTTCCGAGTGTATTTCGCGCATCTAAACCTTAATTACTGTCGAGCCAGGCTTGTACTCATTTTCATTAAACTAAGCATGCTCAAAAGCACCTGTCTTTCCTTTGAGATGTCAAGCATTAGTTCAATTGCCTGACCTAAATTCAAGTAACCTTGTCATTTTTAGTGTATATTTTTTTAGTCTTCTAATTCAGATCTTGTAATTTTTGAATCCATCAAACTAATTAGACTAAAAAAATTACAAGATCTCAATCGTCATATAAATAGGCATTGGGTAGCCGTTAAAATCAAAAAGAAAATTCACACGTACGAAAAGTATATAGCAAAAGATAAGCATATATTGGAAAAAATGAAAAAATATATATATATACACAGAATCATGTGGAAACTGCTTTTCCAAAGAGTTCTTCCTGACGGTGATGGTGGATGGGGGTGATCGTCCTTCACTCAAGTACACCTAGGCTTGCACACTCAATACACCGTTGGCGCCGAACTGGACCGCAGAGTCTAGAACGGCACTCCGGCCGGTCAAGTTAGCGAGAGGAAAGGGATGAAGTAAGGGATGAAGTGTAGATCTAGGATTTGAGAGAAGGTTGTGCGTACCTTGATCACCTGACGATGGTTCTCTTTTATAGGTGAGAGCCGACTTGCCCTCCAAGTACGATTGTGCTCGTCACGTGACTTAACCGCTCGGCTGACGTCACGATGACGAGTCCGAAAGAACATACTGCGAGCACATGCCTCCAGTAAAGTCGTGACACATGTCGTAACGGGTGACGTCACTTGTCATGATCATGGTTTGTTGCACGCACATGCGGCATTAAAGCCTTTTGTTGAGTCAGCACTGCCTTGACCCTTCTGCATTCTTAAGTCGGTTTAGGTCTAGATCAACCCTTCGGTGTTATCTTTGAGCTCCTTAATCATCAACTTTTAAGTTAAAATATATAGGGAGCAAAATCTTCAAAACTACCCATTATCAGCCTCACCAAAGGAACTCACCAAATTGAAGATTTCTTAACTTTGCTACAATAACTTAACAAATTTGGTGTGTTACTGTTCACTCATCAAAAGAGGAGGAGGGAGGAAAGAGTAAAAGTTTGAATAGAGAGTCTGATTTTGTGAGTTTTTTTATAAAGTGACTTGCTAAAGTTTGAATAAAGAGTTTGTTTTGGTGATTTTTTTGAAAAGTGATTGCTAAATTATAAAAAGTGCTTTTGAGGTTAAAGTTAGTGTTTTTTTGATGTGTCAGATAAGAATGCCCTACATAAGCATATGTTAGGGACACGAAAACCAACCACAATACTCATTGGGTCCCATCACTTGTGTGACAGTGTTGTGGTTGATATTGTGACCGGTTATTGCGTCCCTAGCATTATTATTGGTTGGTATGTTAGCATTTCCTAGTGGGAGATCATAGAAACAACAATTGGATTATTGGAATAGCATTTCCCATACTTGACTTTTGGTGGGTGAAAATCTGGAATTTGAATTCCGTAATTTCTTAAATCTGGAATTTGAATTCCGTAATTTCTTACAGTAAATCCAAAGTATAGAATTGCAATTTTATTTCCGGTGAAATACTGGTCGTTAACGATCGATACCGAACATTTTAGCTCCCTAGCTTTATTTGAGAAATTGACATTAACAGAGTTAAATTTGAAACAGTACTAACCAATATTGGTACGTACTACATACCTTACCAGTAAAAAAACGATACTCTATCCCGTAAGGCATTGAGAACCTTAATGAAAACCCAACAAACAATTAGCACTGCAAGGGCCAAAGCCCATAAATTTCTCCCTAGCCCTATGTTTTTTGCTTGGGTTCCCCAATAGTGGAATGGGTCAAAAGGCTACAAGTTTGGGAAAGCCTGGCCCAGTCCAAACTCACCCAAGTAGAAAGCAAGCCATGTTCTTCAAAATTTGAAAATTATGCTAACCGCTTGTGTCGGGAGTTGTCTACAAAGAGAGAACATTTTTTACCGCTTGTGTAGGGAGTTGTCCACAAGGAGAGAACATTTTTTACACCGTCGGTGTAAAACTCTCTTTTTCCATCATCATTTTTGTGGGCCTTATTGTTTATTAAATATTGATCTGAACCGTTAATCTTGTAGGGCCTACAAAATACTTCATCCCTATAAAAAATTAGCTTGATCGGACATCGACATGCATATCAAAATTTGAATTTTGTTTTATAAAATGGGCGGTCATAGATTTTTAAGTTAAGCTATCTTTGACCATCCATTTCACCAAACGAAATTCAAAATTTCATATATCTATTGATGTCCGATCAAAATAATTTTTTGCATGGATGCAATACTCTATGGGCCCTACAAGGTAAACGGTTCAGAATAAAACAATAAACTCATGATGGGACCAACATATGGCGGTGGTGGAAAAGAGGGGTTTACACCGGTGGTGTAAATAATGTTTTCTCGTCAATGACTGTATTAAGAGGCTTTGCCAAATGACTTTCTTTTTATTAAATGGATATTCGGCGAGCTTACGCATACCTCATCTCATTCCTGAATTCTTAAATTAGTGATCGGACAAGCCTCCAGTAGCCGCAAAGATTTTCTACTGGTGGTGGAAGTTAAATATGCGAACGCGAGGAGTAAGACCCTCCCACTCCACTAACCCCTTGGAGTTGTTGCAAAATCTCCTTTTTGAATCATCTTCAAATTGCAAGTGGTGGCTAGCTCATGCGGTAAAACTCTTGGATGCCCCACACTGCATCCTGGGATTGAGTCTCATTCCCCCCTCCCCATGTAATAGATTAAGAATGACGAATGCAAAAAAAAATAAAAAATCATCTTCAAATTTGAAAATCATAAAATTAGAGGTGGTTTTTTTTTTTTTTTTTTTTCAACACAGCCTCCCTATTACTTTGGTAAATAGGAAAATGATTTTATTTCCGAAGTACCAAAAAAAAAAAGGAAAAATGATTTTATCATGGCACATCTCTGTAACTTTTATTGTCTCTTTTTAGACGAGTACGTTTGGACGACAACAATTCTACAACAAATCCGATCCGGATCCTATAAGCTTGTTTCCGAATCCGGATCCGATATTCACAAAACGGAAAACATTAATCCAGATCCGAAAATCCGAATCCGATCCGGTAATTTAATTATTATTTTTTTAATCCTTTCCAGCTAGCTTGCTTGCTTACGGGTCGGGTTTGATCCAGATCCGATAAGCTTGGATCCGATCCGTTGACAGGCCTACGTGTGATCTTCACGTTCATACAAGTAAGTAGGAGTATGTGCACTTTGTGCGATTCAGACTTTTTATTAGGAGCATTGGTGAATTAGTTGGCGCGAAAGAGTAGAATTTTCTCGGGACACCACATTGGTGGTAGGTGAGTTGGCAAAGCAACTGAGCTTAAGTGTCTGCTCGTAGTAATAGTCTCTTGAATCAAATGCTTGTCCGTGTAAGAGAGGCTTTATTCTGCTATCGCCTAACTGGGCGGTAGAAACTAGTGAGTGTTGGACTCGAGAGGCACTCACGAACACAACACACACGCCAAATTGTATACATAAACCGTGTGAAGGAAAATCTCCCTTTATATATACACCCACATATAAAGTTGGAAAAACCTTCAGGGGAGCAACTCCGGCTCCCCTCTTTACCTCACTCTCTCAATCCATCCATACTTGTACACAGATAAAGCAAAAAACAAAGCCCTAAAAGCTCAACGCCTGGGTGGGTAACAAAATAAAAATTTATCTTTGAAATATATAGATTCACCACCTCTATTTTTTTTAAGTTTATATATATTTTTGCCTCCATAAAGGTAAAATCTTGACTCCATCCACAGCTTGTTAGAGGCATAATTTAAAGAATATGGAAAAGCAAGTCGTTGAATCTAGTTAGTAGAAGGAAAACTGGGAAAAATTACTAAATCTACCATATATAATAATGAAAAAGTAAATCATTAACTAATTACTATTAATGTTAATAGAAACTTATTAGAGTTTTCCTAAAAATTTTAAACCAAGAAATAAAAAACATAGACTTGTCATAACTGCAGACTTTCTCACAAAAACTCATCATGCAATACTATGTAAGATTTCAATAGTGTCCCCATGATCTCTATCTCGGAAGACAAAGCCAATATGCATCTCTTTGGAATTCATATCCAAAATAAAGGACAAAAATTAGACCAATCCAGCTTTTTAATTGATAGTTGTTGGCTCTATCTCGATTCTCGAGCGAACTAAGTTTGATGATCGAAATCAGTCATTTACAAAACTCATCGAGAAATTTGATCATGTAAAACATCATGTTAATCGGCTATCGATTAACAACTGATTGGATCATATTTATCTTCAAATAAATGGATTTCCCATGGTGTGTTATTTTTTTTTAAATGTGTTTCACAATGATGTTTATTATCCAACCGATATTGTTTTTGCATGGTTAAACTTCTGGACAAGTTCTATAAAAATAAACAGTTTCTACCATCAAACGTCCAGAATGATAATGTCAAAACTGGACCATCTAAACATTTTTAGAGCTGAAAAAGTGAAAAGTATTCGGTCCCAAAATTCAAACCTCTGGCTTCTATTTAACTAAGGGCTGGATGAAATTTTACGTTGTCTGATGTGAGACTTTGGGAAATTTAATTTGCCATCCTGTAAGAATATTATCATTATGATACGAACCTATGCGTTTTGAATTGTTATGATGTCATCCTGTAAATGAATTTTCTGACCTTATTGCCCTTATTAATTATGTTAGGAGCATATATTCTACTTCAATGATAATTTGTAGTATAACTAATAACCAAAAAATTCGGCTATCATCCTGTTTTCCATCCTTCCAAAAAATCCGGCCATCATCCTGTTTTGGATCCTATTAACGTCAGTTATGAGGTGAATCAAATTTGGTGATTATTTCCATTCTTGCTTGATTTTGGAATTCTTGTTGTTACTTTTCCTCATCCGTTGGTGGTTTTGAATTTCAAATTTTATAGCCCTAAGCAAACCAAAGAGCCATGCTCATTTCGATTCATCTACTACTAGAATCAGTCAATTCTTCAAACAATTTGCGTGTAAAGACCCACAAATTTGTGTTAAATAAAATAAAGATGAGGAATATGATTTTTTTTTTTAGCTACGTGGATGATACTGGCTTACCTGTTGCGGTGGTGGGACTTAAATCTTCCTAATGACGTCACTCGGGATAGCATCGTAACGCGTGTCCAACTTTTGATATTTTTCTAGACGATTCTGAGCACGCGGTGACGTTGCTCACGATTTTCTAAGTTAGTATGAATATTTTGGTATTTTTCTGAAATCAAAACTCGGACACTTAGAACACCGGACAGAGTAAATTGTACTGCATTATATCACGTCGTGTTGCGCGCCCAACCCATGCCATGTTCCCCACGCCTGGACCCCCACCACTACACCTACTCCCCTCACTTTCCCTTTTTCATTTCTGGGGAAGAGAAACCAGAGAAGAAGAAGAGAGAAGGAGAAGAAAAGAGGAGAGAAGGAGGAGGTCTCGGCTGCCACCACCTCCGGCGACCTCCACCACCACGCCCGTTGCCATAAAAATGGTATTCTATGCCACCATTTTTTTTAGTTCGTTTGTGTGCAACAATTGTAGTTCCCATGTCAATATTTTTTTTTTCGTCCTAACTTCTACCAAGGTAGTAAGTATTCTGCCACAAAATATGATAATTTGTTCAACATGAAATCCATTTCGATGTATGTTTTCATGGCAACGGACTGGTTTGAATAGGTAAATCAATACACCATGTTTTGTGTTTAAATCGTAAGGGTAATTTCCACATGAGAAAAATGTTAACCCTATTCACCATGTGTTCTCTAATAACTGCTTATATGTTTATTGCAGTTTTTTCTTTTACGATGGAGGATGGTTTGATACTAAACCAAAACTAAATTGAGGAGACAAACACTCAAGAGAACAGTAAAAAATCCATGTACAAATTATATGTAATACAATACTGTCCATGCAACTCTGACCCACCACATTTAAACCAAAACTAAATTAAAAGAGGAGACAAAGAATCAAGAGAACAGTCAAACACGTGCTCCAAACCCCTTAAAAAACAGCATGTCATAAACATGGCATATTCATATTAATCATGGCATATTACTAAACCTTTTCAAGGAAAAAGTAAACTTGAAAAAAAGTTCTAACATGCAGATGGGAAACAAATAATCCATGTTTTAGTTTTATGAAGCGCTTATGTTCAAAGTTTTAAATGTGGTCAAATGGTTTGGAGTACACCGTCGTTGCTAACAAAATTATGACACTGTAAAATAATAAACCACATTTTATACATGACGTCTTTTTTTTTTTTTTTTGATCGGTAGTAAAATTTTATTAAAGAAACTCGATAACGAGTACATCGAGAAGGAGAAAATCCAACCAAAAGTTGGAACACCCAATGGGCATAGCCCAAACAACACCTATGGGTCAAAAAACACTGATACATCAATGAAAACACACTTGAGGCCAACAAAGCCAAATGAACAATAAAGCACAAAAGCCTAGCCCAAACAAGTGGGTAAAGCCCAACACCAAGGAAACCCAAAACCTAACCCTAAAGCAGTATGCAAAACATCCACCACCACCACCACCTACACCGAAGCCTCCGACAGCCACCACCAATCCAAACCACCGATCCACCTCTGGATAACCCAAGAAAAGTGATGCCAACCAACAACATACCAGGCTGACTCGGCTGCTCCCTGAGCTGTTAAGCAAAAACTACGGCACTTGTAATGACCCGGAATTTCGCCCATTTCTGTTTTGTTTTGTTTTTGTTTTTGTTTTCAAATAAAATTTAGATCCTTTACTAATTAGCTAATTTATCTTAGTCTCAATTGATTACTACATTTTTATTACATACATATAAATATATTTATGTGTATTCAGTTACCTTAACCATTTCGTTTTATCCTAACCGATGACCCAAACTATGGTCCTAACCTAACTGAACCTATCAACTCACAAATCAGCACATCACATTTCCTAGTCATTTTGTGTTTAACCAAATATGTCACTTATTTTGCTCCAACCAATCACAGCCTCACACACCCTCCCAAAGCCTTCCTTTAACCCCCATGCAATACCACTCATCTCACACTTAAAAATCCAATGGGTTATCAACTCATGCTTGCACCCTATATCTCATGCCCCTCCCCATTTGTTTGGGCAGAAAAACAATAGAGAGGAAGAAAAGAAGAAGAAAGAAAGGAGAAGAGGACAAATGTTTCCATGCACCCACACCACCAATTCCATTTTCGGGTAGCCCATGTACCCTTCATAAAACCCCATTTTTCTCCAACTTGGAGTGGTTTTTAGGCTTAGGTTTCTTCATGAAAGTTTTAGATCACTTCGAGAGCTAAGTTTTAGACACAAGAATCATCCAAAACGGTTGAAGTTTGACTGCTCTATTGCTGTCTGAAGTTCAGTCCATTCGACGCGACTGAGGCCCATCCAAATCACTCCGGTTTAGCTTAATCTTCGGAAGAGAGGTAGGCTACATCGTACTGAACCCATCGGTATATAATAAGTCGATTTTCTTTGAGTAGAAATAAAATCCGAGCATTTCGTTAGTTGGAAGGTAGTGTAAATTCGTTTTTAACCTTCCGAGCTATTGGGTCCCGTGCAAAATAATCCGAACCCAACTTTTTTTCATGATAGAGTTGTAGTTCATTTTATAACGAACGTTTTGATATATAATACGTTGATTTTCGTTGAGTAGAAACAAAACCCAAGCGTTTCGATCGTTGAAGAGCAGTGTCTATGCGTTTTTGACATTCTGAGCTTCTGGGTCCCGTCCAAAACAATCTGAACCCAACTTTTTCCATGATAGAAATATAGTTCATTTCATAACGAAAGTTTTGATATATAATACGTTGATTTTCGTTTAGTAGAAATAAAACCCAAGCGTTTCGATCGTCGAGAAGCAGTGTATATGCGTTTTTGACATTCTGAGCTGCTGGGTCCCGTCCAAAACAATCTGAACCCAACTTTTTCCGTGATATAAATATAGTTCATTTCATAATGAACGTTTTGATATATAATACGTTGATTTTCGTTTAGTAGAAATAAAACCCAAGCGTTTCGATCGTCGGGAAGCAGTGTATATGCGTTTTTGACATTCCAAGCTACTGGGTCACGTCCAAACCACTTCAAATCCAATTTTTTCTGTGATAGAAGTGTATTTCATGTCCTAACGAACATTTTGATATATTATTTATAAATTTTCATTGTGTATAGACAAAACTCAGACGTTTCGATCAGTGGAGCGCATGGCTATCACCTCACTCGGTAGAGCCACCAACTTGTAATCAAGTGAATAGACAGTCAACTACGCCGGCCTAATTTTTGATTAATTACAGTTTGATCCCTAAACTTTAGATTTTTAACATTTTAATCACGGATTTTCGCTACTTTATATTTTAACCTTGTAATGCAAAATTTTATATCACATTAGATTAATCATGATCTAATTTAATTACCAAGTACATGACCAGACTAGGAAATGCGCCCGGGATTATCTCTCGACCATTTTTGCAACCGTACTTGTTTATTTATTAGACATGTTGATTGTTATTATTGCAAGTATCAAGATTTTAGAAAATGATATACATTTCTTATATTATAACGTGAGTTTTAATAAGGTATTTTACATGTTTACCCTTCGTTGTGGCAAAATTATAATTTTGCTCTTGCATAAAGTTTTATTTACACAAGGCCCCCTAAGTTAGTAAAAATTTTGCGAAGGACCCTAGAACCGTGAAATTACTTTTGTTACTCTTATACTTACTTAAAATTTCGAGGGCGACCCCTTATTTCTATAAATTACGTTTATGACCCTATATTTAATTACGTTAATGCCCTTGTTCTCAATTACTTTGGTTTGTGATAACTTGTGAACTTGTGAATCGTGTTATTTGATTTTGTGACCCTTTGAATATCGTTATCGCTTTGCTTCTTCTGTTGTGCACACTTATCATGAAATTGTTGAATGTTAGAATGGACACTTAGGTTCCCGGGTTGGGTGATCGTACGTAGATTTCACGTAGACGTTAAGGTTAATGGAAATTGGAAATGAATTGATTTATGGGGAGTCACCCCGAGATTTGTTGAATGGCAGACATCCAAGTGATTTCAGTTTGGAGGATTATTTGGCAGCCTGCCAGGATTTCGAAACCCTAGGATATGACAATCTGTGATTACTTCATTTGAGTTCTGAGGCGTTAAAAGGGTGGATGTATTATAGACCGAGTTACGGCTATATACTTACAGGAGCTGACAGTTGTCACTCGTAGCCCAGTGGTACAGTCAGTCCCTGAGAAATTCATCCTTGTGAGGCGGTTGACGGTTGGATTAAGTACGTAACTTATGTCTTCCGTCAGGGCTCCCAGTCAGGGCAAGCAAGGGGGGAGTTTAATCACGGATTGGTCATAGGCCTTAGTGGTTATTTGGGAGGAAAGTTTTCTAGGTTGAGAACTTAGATGAAAATGTAAGTTAATGGCTTGTAATAAAATCAGTTATGTGTTTACTCTTTTACGTGCCGCTTTTCAATCATATATGTTGTTCTTGTATGTTATGTAAGGGTTGGGGGTTAGAGTAGCTATTGAGTGATTTATCGCTCACGGTGTTACACTTCGTGTGACCCTGGTATAATACCATGATGTTGCTTCGCGACTCGGACGTATTATACCAGATTGTGATCAAACAGGAGGTGTAGGTGTCGAGGGCGACGTTTATTTTGGAACAGAAGGCATTTCCAGTGGATCAGGCTCAAGAGGAGCATTGGGATCAAGATCTCAACCTTAACCTGTAGAGCAAATCTCCCTTATTTTTGTGTTGGAAAATTTTAATTTAATTTTCCCAAGAAAAATACTATGTTAATTTGTACTTGAACTAAGATAATTATGTTATTTCCGCTGCTTTATTAATGAGATCCTTTTTATTTATATTAATCATTTATAAAATGATTTAAATTAATGCTTCTGAAAATCGGGGAGTTACAACACTCACTAGTAGCCGCAACGGGAGACCACAATGGCCACGACCCCACCGCCACACTCCATGTCGTAAAGCTGAAACTGGATAACCCAACAGAAATCTGGTCGGAGATGCACTTGGAGGCGAGGACCGAGAGACCACGGTAGAGAAAAAGCGGTAGATCCATACGACAATAAGATCGGGGTCGGAAAAACTAGATCGAGAAGAGAAGAGACGAGAAAAGGAATGCCTCACCACCGTCGTCCTCATCGACAACCGAGAGTCCCTTGAAGAGCCGTTTATCAAAGGGCAAAACGACACAAGGACCACCGGATGTGAGAACCATGACATTCTCGCCGCCTTTCGCTCCGCCGCCGCCCATCTACACGATTCTTGCCGATCGGTTTTGAATAAGGAAGAATAAGATCGAAAACGAAGGGTGAAAGGTGTGGAGATAGAGAGAGAGAAAAGAGGGAGAGAGGGAGAAAGTACCGGGGGAGACGCGGCGGGCGCCTCCCCCACCCGGATCTAGCCGCCTCCCGTGTTTGAGAAGAAAGGTAGAGAAAAGCCGAGGGTTTTTAGAGAGAGAGAAGACATGACGTCTTCCTAAAGAGAACATATTATCCACATCTAGGATGGCAATGAGGCGGTTTGGATCGGTTATTGGTATAACCGAACCCATTACCCGAACGCAGACGGTACCCATAACCGAACCAAAACCGTTCGGTAGTGGATATTGAAATCAGAACCAAACCAAACGGGGTTCGGGTAATCCCGATCCGTTTGGGTGCTCGAACCCGAGATTTAAAATTTTCAAACGAGTAATGGTTTTCAAGCAACCTCAAAGAACAACAGTTGATCTTTATAATCGAAACTAAGATACAAGTCTGTCTAATTTCATCAAGTAAAATATACTTCATTCAAGTTCAAATTGATTCCCAACGAAGTCTATTTTCGCAAATAGGTTTTTTTCTACAAGAAGAATAGATCAATATTTACTTGGATGGCTATGAAGAGATGGAGTATGCACAACAACTCATTCTCAGTAAATATACCCCCTCAAATCCCAATTTAAATGCTCCCTACGGTTATGCGTGCCTTTTTAAAACTCTTGTAGTTTTTATTCTATAATGTATTATATATGCAATATGGATCTTATTTGATAGATCTCAATTAGTTCTATTAGACAAAATTTTAAAAAAATTTGAAAATATTACCAATAAAAAGATATAGACGTTTGAAAATGGCACGGATATTCGTAGAGAGCATTTAAAATGGGACGGAGGGAGTATGTATCTTTGTTGAGTTTGAGAGAGAGAGAGAGAGAGAGAGAGAGAGAGAGAGAGAGAGACGTTACCAGGTCTAGCCGTCCAGGTGAGGAGGAGCAATGTGAGTCGTGAGAGACAGAGAGAGAGCTGATCGCCTCTCTCAGCTCTATGGATCTGTTTCCTAACCCTAAATGACAATTGTGCTACATATAACAGTATATATATAGTAGGGGTTATATGTTATTAACATATACTACAGGGGTTAATGTGTAATTAAATTTCGGTTCAGGTCACGGTTCGGTTCTGGCAACGGTTCGGGTATCAGCTCAACCCAGAACCGAATCGAACCCGTTCGGTTATCTCAAATCAGAACCCTTCGGTTATCTCAAATCAGAACCCAAACCCGTACCCGCAGGGAGTATTTCGGGTATGGTTTGGGGAAAAAAATCGGTTGCGGTTCGGGTACCCATCGGTTCGGTCGCGATTGCCATCCTTATCCACAACTAAAAAAGGCATTGGACTTTGCCATGGTAAATCAAAGACCATTGTTAGAATCGGCATTTGTGCTTAGTTTATACAATGACCCATCATAAACTTACCCAAGGTATATAACCTTACACATGATTTGTAAACTAAATCATAGAGAATAGGTAATCAATGCCAAAATAGACATGATTTTTATTGCTAAAAATCATGATTTATTAGTTTACCACATCGTATGCAAAACAGTATTACAAACATGACATACTAAAAAACCATTTTACTGTAATAAGGAAACTAAAATCCCAATTTCCCCAACTAAAATCCATGGATATCGGCTAAATTTCAGACCAATGTTGGCACAATAACAATGAAGATGCGTATGTAACAGCTCTGCCCAACACACAGATTCTAAAGGAGAGTTATCCAACAGATGCAAGTGATGAATATCAAATTAACCTAAAATTTTGGGGCTCACCCTTCAACTCCCTTGAATCCTCACCACTTCTATCCCTCTCTAAGGTTCCATACCCCCTCAGATAAGCCTCACAAAATTCCCCAACAATGAAATAACTACTCTCATGAAAAAAATCAGGGTCTCAAATCACACAACTCACTGGGAACACTCAGTGTATAGGATCACTCACACTCAAGTCATGGATTCCAATAGTGGCCTGGGAGGAACAAGTAATGCACAATAAACATACCTTATCTGCATACAAAAGATCCCAAATGGGTGTTAGAGTTAAAGTGATGATCTTGTGCTCCTGGGAATGAGACCTGCAACACAAAGACCCAAATGGGTGGTTAGATAAAATGGCAGAACACTCCCTTTGGATTAACCCCAGTCAAAAGAATCAGACATTAGCATATGGGTGAAATGAAATGTGTTGTATAGAAAGCATGCCTAGTCTATTAAGTGCCACAATTACCAATTAATGTGGGTTAACAGGGATGCTCCAAGATTCAAGAAGGTCTAATGAGCCAGCTGGGATTTTGGTGAGAGATAGCAGTCTGCTCTTGATGTCATTACAAATTCTGGCCACTACATAATGGACAGGGTGCTGCACATTTTCTGAAATTTCCTAGTGTTTCTCTCAATCCAAACATGGTAGAGAGTAACAGTGAAGGAAAGTTTGGCAAGAGTGCTTCTCAGGCCTTTCCCCTTAAAGGTGCAGAGATGGGATACCTAGCTAGTAAGGGTTTGTGCTTGCCATCTGAAATGTAAGGGACACAGCTTCCCACACTTGTTTAGTGAATGGACAGTTAAAGAATAGATGATCATGATTCTCATCATCAGAGCAGAAGCTACAACAAGGGGAGTCAATGACACCAAACTGAACTAACCTATCCCCAGTGGACAGTCTGTTCTGAATAGCAATCCAACTAATTAGACTGCACTTAGGAATATGGGATGGGAACCAAACAATGTGATACCATTCAACAATGGGGAAATGTGTCCTGAGTTGGTTCCACAATGATGAGATAGTGAACATTCCATTTTGATTGAGAGTCCACTTGCAAATATCAGCCTGGATTGCAGTGGATCCATGCAATGTAGGGAGAGCCTCCCTAATCTCATTTAGCTCCCAAGTTTGGGTGATTGGGAATTTCCATTGGTTATTGTTGCTCAAAATGGCAGACACAGTGGCACTATCAGGAATGCCAGAGTCATAGATGATACGGGTGCCAAACTTCAAGACCAATGGACCAAGGGGGTGCCAATTGTCATACCAAAGGGATGTGGTGGAACCATCCCCAATCTGGTACTGAATGAAGGTTTGAATGAGAGGACGAAGTTGGAGTAGCTTCCTCCAAGTCCATGAAGGACTACTAGGGATTTTAATTTGCCAGAAACTCCTCCCTTTGAGTAAATAGGATTTCACCCATTGGCACCACATGGATTGCTCACCTCCTGAGATAAGATGCCAAATATGCTTGACCATAGCTGCCCTGTTCCAACTTTGGAGAGATTTAAAGCCCAAACCCCCCTCTTTCTTTGGAGTGCATAAGTGTTCCCAAGAGATTTTAGCACCAGTGCTTCTAAGGTCAGCCCCAGTCAAGAAGAATGATCTAAGAATAGATTCCACCTCCTTAATGACTTTCTTGGGAAGGATGAATATAGAAGACCAGTAGGTTTGCATGGAAAACAAGACAGATTTGATCAATTGAACCCTTCCAGCATAAGACAAGTACCTGTTAGCCCAAGATTTAGTTCGATTTGTGATTTTATCAATGAGAGCCTTACAGTCTGAGTACTTAAGTTTAGTTGAAATGAGAGGGACACCAAGGTATCTAACTGGGAGGGAGCGCTCCTGAAATCCCAAAGATCCAAGGATGGCAGATTTGGTTGAGGAGGGAACTCCAGAGAAGAATATATTACTTTTACCAGGACTAGGAGACAGACCAGAAAGTGCTTCAAACTCAGCAAGAGCTTCTTGGATGCAATGAATAGAACTCAATTCCCCTTTGCAGAAGATCATAAGATCATCAGCAAAGCAGAGATTGATGATCTTAGTCTTATCACACCTCCAATGAAAATGAAAGTTGGGGTTAAGAGATTTCTCTTTCAGCAATTGAGTGAGGACTTCCATGACAATAACAAAAAGGTATGAGGACAAGGGGTCACCCTGTCTCAGACCTTTTTTGCCCTGAATGGACCCAGTGGGCTCACCATTTATGCTCAGAGAGTAATTAGCAGTGGAAACACATGCTTTGATCCATTGGAGTTTGCCTAGGATCACGACCATCTTTGAAATCCTAGACCTAAATTAATGGGTTGCCCCAAGCGTAGGGCTGAGACCGGTGTAGCACAATACCCGGTAAGACTGGAATCGAATCCACAGAGAAGGTGGAGAGTGCTTACTAAAACTCGGGTTGCACAGTTTAACACGGCTCTCAGGTAGCCACCCCTTGTGATTTGATGGGAAAATTAACTAAACTATGAGAATCTGGTTTTGCATAAACTATTTAAAAGGAAGTACGGTCGTAGGGTTCATAACACCAGTGACCAGGTCCGGATACTCCCTACTCCTTTCGGTGTTCCAAGAAAACATTTGATTTTAGAGAGAAAAAGATACCCCGAAAGATGCGAATCCTCGCGGTCGCCGTTACCCATGTACAGCGAAGAACAAGTTTTGGTCCCCCGTTCCCCACGTTACATGGGCTCCGACAAAGCTCGGATTCGTCCAACGGAAGTTCTTTAATAACCTAAAATTGCTTTTTCCGTTGTTGGTTTTGAAAATAGGAGCAAGAACAAATCCAGCCAGCCACCACGTGTTAATCACCCCGCGACCATACCTATGAGACTACTCACTCATATCAACTCCGAACGAATAAGAAAATTCTGAAATAACACATGCTAATATACTAAAATATGAATTAAAATAAGGATTCAAGATCGATCACGAGACAAACTCCCGTGAACTAAGATTAATGTAATGAAACAGAAAGTTACCGAAGCAATCATGAACGAAACTTCAAAACTCCAATGGAAAATCTCTGAAAGTAGAAAATCCAAAAAAAGAAAATCGGCTGCTAATTGGAAGAAAGATAAACAAAGTTCGAACCCTAATTCAGAACAAAAACCGAGTATTTATGCTCCACACGAAGTCAAAACACGTGGCAAAGTCAAACGGCCAGTTTAGGGCCCTCGGTATCGATACAGGGAAAGACCTGTATCGATACCCGTACCTTCTGTCCGCCTATGGTCGCCTGGGTATCGATACAAGGGAATCCCTGTATCGATACCGAGCCCTTCAAAATGACTTTTCAGCTTTGTGGCTCGTCCTTGCTTGGGTCCCACCGGTTCCCAACATGCCCGATTGCCTTGTGTCCGCTTTACGTGCTCTTTCGGCCTGTTTCCTACAAACCAAAACATAACAAGACCAACCAAAAGATAACACCACATCAAGTGGAAAATGGAATAAAACGCGCCTCTAATGCGCTAACTCGCCCTACTTAGGCGCTTATATCTATGACATTGCGCGCCTATCACACCCCCCAACTTGAGCGTTGCTAGTCCCTAGGAACGAACGAAATGCAACTACTGGAAAGAAACTACAAAAACACCAACGGGGGTACGGGGGTTATGCCACCTGTAGAAATAATTAATCATAGCGATAGATATTCGCCTCTTAATATGCCTGTAACTCAAATGCATGCATGCCTTGACAGAAAATTGAACACGATTAGCATCGCTCCACATGCGCGAATAAATACCCCTACAAATCAACAATGTTACACTACTCCCTGGAACACTCAACATCCCATATAAGCGCTTGGCGAGATGCGTGGAACCGAACAACTGGTTTCCACGTGCCAATCAAAGTTAACGCTTAGCAAGAAATAACCGCACAATCTGTCCAATTATGATTCCACAAAATAAGCAACATCATTAATAATCATGCATAAGTGAGAGATAAAACACGTGCACACGATCTACTAAGGACTTTTTGGATTATAATGACCTTGGTTAGAACAAAATGGAAACTGCAAAATCAGGTGACGGCCTATAGAAGCACAAGGTTCACTACACGTGCACACGATCTACTAAGGACTTTTTGGATTATAATGACCTTGGTTAGAACAAAATGGAAACTGCAAAATCGGTGTGACGGCCTATAGAAGCGCAAGGTTCACTACCCTTACCGGCCGCACTTTGTCATGTCTAAAACCTGTCAATGCACCCATCGGTGCCACCCAAACCAAGTCCACAAAAAAAAAAAAACATCATCCATGCCAGTTATATTACAAACCCAATGAAAGACAGACATACGTTCCACATAAAATAACAAATATTCTAAACTGAAATGACACCTCCTCATCATTACTACCTACCCTCAACCGAGCTCCATGCAACACAAGTGCCTCAATCAATCCGACTCATCCCCGCCACCATCATCGGCCGAAGTCATCACGACCTCCAACTCGGGCAACTCCGAGGAACATATGGAGCCGAGGTCGACCCCTCACCCGGCCCGCCATCCACTCTTGCCTCGTGATTCATTTGCTTTGTTGAATTCTTGCATTCAATGCACCTCTCTCTTTATCTTCTGCCGACTCCGAATGGTAGCAACACCTTGGCAAAAGATCTTCTGCAGCAAGAAGTAGTAGGTGCTTGGGGGATGGTTCGGTGGTCAAAAAGGCTCCACCTCTAGCACCACGAGACTGGGCTATGCTCTTAGTAAGAATAGTGTCTTTGTCAATCGCCCAAGACTCGGTGGGTCGTTCTTAAACCATTTAGTCCCCTCACAACCTGCACCTTCTAGCAATGGCCGTAATCGACACGGAACGGTAGTCTTGTCTGTGGGGGGCATCTCGAAAGTCAATGATTTTAGAGTAAATAAACAAAGGCCCGATCCACAGACATGTGTCCGACTCTATGAAAGCCGTCATTAAATTTCCCGTATTTTCAGAGGGTTTGTTCTCAGTTGCCCTCGGGTCCAGGTTATAACACACTACCTGGTTCAAAAAACGAAATGCCGGCTTAAACTTGCCCGGCCGGTGAGGAGTGCGGGCCTCTCTACGGTTCTCATACAAAATACCACCACCCTGTTTGGGACAAAATCCTCGGCGGGGCAAGGATAGTTAGTATCGGTCGGCCTCCTATACCGCAAACTTGCAAAGAATAACATCGGGTGTGACCACAATGGGTAACCTAGCCACTCGCGAGGTTATCTGAGTCTCGGAACTAAATGCAGTCCCGAATGCTGGTACATGAAAATTTTTATAGAACTCCCTAACAAGTTCTAGGTTGTACCCGGGGTTTGGCTTGAACTAAAAAGACATACCTTGCTCCACAATGGCTTGTATGGTGACGTGATTCGCAGGGAACCCATCCCGGATAATGTGGCGCTCATTTTTGACACCCCTCTCTTGAATGGAAGCCTCCCATGCTTCTTGTTCATCCCGGGCAATCTGATCACGGGGCCTCCTTCCACCCCGGCCCTGAACCTGGCTTCCCCCTTCTTCTTGCTCTGGAGGAGCACTAGAGGAAGCCGCACCTTTACCCTTAGCCTTCCTAGATGCCATGTTTTAGAAGTTGGTTTGGAAATTTAGGGTTTCAGATCTGGAAAAATAGGGATTTTAGAAGGGATTTGAGAGGTATATGTGGTAGAGATGAAGAAAAGGAGTGTTTTGGTGAAGTTTGGTGGAATTTGGGTGAGATTTGGTGGGGTTTTAGAGGTTTGGAGGTGGTGGCTATGGAGGTTTTCGTGGGTTAGGGTTAGAGAGAGAGAGAGAAAAGGTTGGGGAAGAAGATGGGGTGTGAGGAATAATGACCGGCCGAACCCCTTTAATTCGCATTATAAGGCACTCGGTATCGATACAGGACAAACCCTGTATCGATACCCGTAGGTTCTGTTCCGGCGATGGACACACGGTTTCGATACAGAAGTTTGACTGTATCGATACCGATAGGCTTATAATTTTTTTTTTTTTTTTTAACATGGCTGAGGTTGAGGCTTATGTATTTTGGTTTCCAAAACATGACACCCAATCAGACTTCTTCAAACGTTACTCCCTCAAAAGCACATTGCTTCACAAATTTTTCCCACAGCAGTACGGCACTCATGACGCACAGAGCTTGACTTCCCCCCAAACTTCAATCCAACCAAACACCGGTTTCCTAAGTTAGACACGGGAACTGACTCGGACTGGTTTAAGATGGGTCAAGGGGACTCGTATGTGGTTTAATCATGCAAAATTGCCTTGTTTCATCCCCTATGCACGTTATCCACTCTCACAAATGCATGATAAATAACTGGTCTCTTACTTGCAAAACAAAAGCCTACTATTTTATGGGATTGCAGAAAGGAATACAAAGAACATGGGAATGTTATTCAGAATATGCTATTATCAGTGTGAGGACACTTATTCACATGCTTGACAGTGCATTATGTTCAATTAGATAGCCAATATATGCATGCATTCAAATTAAACAAGCATACTTGAATTAGCAGATCTCATTTGCTCGATAATATTTACAAGATGCATAACACCCGTATCCCCAACAACCTATCTAGCAACGCAATGCAAGTATGTACAACGTACACCCTCCCCCAACTAGAAGCATGCTATGTCCCCAGAGCATGGAGACACACAAAATGAAATAACAAGGGGAAGAATCGGACCTCTGGGTGGCAAACCAACCACCATGACCTCGGCCGATGTACGAGGAATTTCAGTACTCTCACCGTGCAACCAAAAAAACATCATCCGGCCCACCCGACACGTGGTATCCGGGCGTACATACGAGAAAAACAAAAGAGCAATACAAGAAAAAGAAAATACACCACCACTTTCGTCACGTGAAAGGCACGGGTACTACTTTTCTCCCTAATTTCTCACTTAAATTTGTGTAGAGAAGGTCATCATAACAATCCCGGGTAAGTCATGACTCAACAAAGTTAAATTACTCGAGGTTTGTCCTTAAAGAAATCGAGCCAATCGTCTTTAATGACTATCCGAGACAGACAATAAGATTGTTAGAAACCCGATACACAAATTTAAGGCTAGAAATTAGGTGGCTATACCGACCGTATTTTTTTTTTTTTTTTTGGTTAACGAAAATTAAAAATAGACACGAAGATACACAAATCGCCCTTACTAACCGAGTTGGGCACACGATCCTTATTTTAATAGCGGCGTGCGAAGCTATAAATACCCAAGTCAATGATGGGTACCCCTATTGCTAGGAGTCGGGTCCACACTCAATGAAGAGCATGGTACGCGTGAGCTACCCGTAAAAACATAGCCCAACGGCTAAACCACGGAAGTATCCGAGTAAATGGGATCAACTAAATCCTCCTCAGGTTCACCTACGTCTATATTTCTAAAAATGGTTTAAGACGCTGCCCATTAACTTTGAAAATATGATTATCCTTAGGATCGCAGACATCTATCGAACCGTTCGGGTAAACCTTATGGACTATATACGGTCCATCCCAGCGAGACCTCAACTTCCCTGGAAATAAGTGAATGCGCGAATTGTATAGTAAAACTTTCTGCCTAACACTAAAGGTTTTGCGCTGGATATTCCTATCATGGTACGCCTTAACCTTAGCTTTGTAAATGCTAGTACTCTCATACGCATCATTCCTAATTTCCTCCACCTCACACAATGGAGCTTCCTATGGGCACTGCCTCCAGCAAACTTGCGTTCACCGTCCCGAATGGCCCAATGGGCCTTATGCTCCATCTCCACGGGCGGGTGACAGCCTTACCGTAAACAAGCCGATAGGGCGAAGCACCCAAAATGGTCTTGTAAGCAGTGCGGTAGGCCCACAACGCATCAATCACCGCGGGACCAATCCTTCCTACTCGGGTTGACCGTTTTCTCTAAGATCCCCTTAATTTCCCGATTGGCACTCACTGCCCATTGGTCTGGGTGATAGGCCGTAGACACCTTGTGAGAGATGCCATACTTCCTCATCAATGCCGCAAAGGACCAATTACAAAAGTGGGTGCCCTGATCGGAGATAATGGCACGTGGCATGCCAAATCGCGATAAAACATGGCTCTTTAAAAATTCAAGCACCACCTTTGAATCACCGGGTCCTAGTGGGAATTGCCTCTACCCACTTTGATACATAATCCACCGCCAGAGGATATACTCAAAACCATGTGACACTGGAAATGGGCCCATAAAATCAATGCCCCAACAATCAAAGACCTCCAACACATAAATATTGTGGAGGGGCATCATATTTCGCGGGCCGACTTTGCCTAACTTTTGACACCGGTCACAAGACTTACAAAAATATACGCATCCTTAAATAGATTTGGCCAAAAGAAGCCACACCAAAACCTTGGCGGTGGTTTTCTTGGCGGAAAAATGACCGCCACACGCCTCAGAATGACAAAACTCTAAAATTCCCCTTTGATCAACCTCGGGGACACAACGGCGCACTATCTGGTCCGCGCAGTACTTAAACACATATGGATCATCAAAAATATACTGCCGGACCTCTCTTAAAAATCGCTGCTTCTCGATGTAGTCCAATGGGGTGGAATCGCCCGATCACCAAATAATTGGCGATATCTGCAAACCATGGGCACGTATTAGCAGCAAACAACTGCTCGTCGGGAAAAGTATCCACAATAGGGAGATGAGAGGTGGGGTCCTCAAACTCCAAACGAGATAGATGATCCGCCACTACATTCTCTACCCCTTTCTTATCCTTAATGATGAGGTGAAATTCTTGCAGCAAAAGAATCCACCGGATAAGGCGAGCCTTCGCATCCTGCTTGGTCATCAAATACCTCAAGGCCGCATGATCGGTATACACCACAATCTGCGACCCCACCAAGTAGGACCGGAACTTATCTAAGGCAAACACCACCGCTAACAATTCCTTCTCAGTGGTGGTGTAGTTAAGTTGTGCCTCATTCAGCGTCTTGCTCGCATAATAAATAACACAGGGATCTTTCCCTCGCCTCTGACCTAAAACCGCTCCGACTGCATAGTCGGATGCGTCACATCAACTCAAAAGGCAAACTCCAATCTGGGGACTGAACGATTGGCGGAGTTGTGAGACTCCGCTTCAACTTCTGAAAGGCCCCCTCACAAGCGTCGGACCACACAAAGGGTGTGTCTTTCGCTAACAACTGACACAAAGGCCGGGAGATGGCGCTGAAGTCCTTAATAAATCGCCGATAAAAATCGGCGTGACCTAGAAATGACCGGACATCCTTGACAGTCTTTGGAGTGGGAAGATTTGCAATTAAGTCTATCTTCGCCTTGTCCACCTCAATACCCTTGGATGAGACAATATGTCCCAAAACAATTCCTTGGGTCACCATGAAGTGGCACTTCTCCCAATTCAGCACAAGGCGCTTCTCCTCGCACCTAGTCAAGACTTTTCCTAAGTTCTCGAGACATCCGTCAAACGAATCCCCAAAAACTGAAAAGTCATCCATGAAAACCTCCACAATCTTCTCTACCATGTCGTTGAAAATTCCCATCATACACCTTGAAAAGGTGCCGGGAGCATTACACAAGCCAAAAGGCATGCGACGGTAGGCAAAAGTACCATATGGGCAAGTGAATGTGGTCTTTTCCTGGTCCTCCATGGCTACCTCAATTTGATTGTAGCCAGAGTATCCATCCAGGAAGCAATAGAATGCTCTGCCCGCAACTCTCTCTAAAATTTGGTCAATGAATGGGAGGGGAAAATGATCCTTCCGGGTGCTCGCGTTGAGCTTCCGGTAGTCAATGCAAACACGCCACCCGGTCTGCACACGGGTTGGCACTAACTCTCCCTCCTCATTCCTCACTACAGTCACTCTTGGGCAGAACCTGCACGGGACTGACCCACTCACTATGGGCAATCGGGTAAATGATACCCGCATCTAACAGTTTAAGCACCTCCGTCCGAACCACCTCCTTCATATTGGGGTTCAGACGCCGCTGAGGTTGCCTAGAAGGCTTCACATCCTCATTTAAAAAAATGCGGTGTGTACACACCGTAGGACTAATACCCTGTAAGTCTGCTATCGTCCAGCCAATTGCCCCTATATGCTCTCTCAGCAGGGCAAGTAATTTAGCCTCTTGATCTGCCTCCAGGGAGGAGGAGATCACTACTGGAAACGTATCATTACCTTTAAGGAAGGCATATTTCAACGTATCCGGCAGAGGCTTAAACTCAGGTTTCGGTGGCTGGACCGATGATGGGAGAGCTTTAGATAATGGGGCGCCCAGCGGTTCGAGAACTGGGTCCCAAACGGCGCCACATACATCCTCAACTGCTAGCATCTCCATCAAACTCCCGACCTCTGGAGAATCTAAAAATAACGCCTCATTGGCGGTCAGCGCTATCTCCAGAGGATCCTTATACAAAATATTCTCGACATGCTCTTGCACCAGCGTGTCGATCAGACTCACCTCATAGACCTCCTCATCATCCTCTACTCGGCTATCCACATTATAAACATTTACCTCCATCTTCAAGTCCCCAAATGATAATTGGACTTGTCCAGTTTTGCAATTCATTACAGCACTGGAGGTGCCTAAAAATGGACGGCCAAGGATAATGGGAGTCTTCTCAAAAACTTCCGGGATTGGACACGTGTCCAAGACAATGAAATCTACGGGGAACAGAAACTCCCCTACCTGAATCAACACATCCTCCACTACTCCCTTGGGAATTCTCACACTCCGGTCAGCCAGCTGTAGCGTGACCGGTGTGGCTTTAAGATCACCTAAGCCTAATCTCAAATATACCGAATATGGGAGCAAATTGACACTTGCTCCCAAATCCAGCAAGGCTTTCTCAAAACTCTGGCCCGCAATAGCTATAGGGATAGTGGGACAACCTGGGTCTTTCCGCTTAATCGGAATATCAGCTTGGAGACTGGAGCTCACTTGCTCCGTCAGAAGCACGTTGCACTGACTCTTAGTTCTCCGTTTCGATGTGCACAGCTCTTTCAGCACCTTAGCAAACTGAGGAATAGCGTCAATGGCTTCCATCAAAGAGATAGGAAACTGAACATTCTTGAACGGCTCAAGAATCTGGAAGTTCACATTGACGTTTGGCTTTGCCACCAAGCGATGGGGATATGGTGCAACGGGTGGCAAAGGAGTCGTGGGGGCCGCAGGTGTGGGCACCACCACCTCAGGTGACTCAGAATCTCTCTCTTCCTCATTACACTTCCCCACGTCGGGGACAACAACCGGTGCAAACTACCCGCTCCCGAGGTGGAACCGGTTTTGCTTCGAGAGGAATAGTCTTATCGATCACCTTCCCACTTCGAGAGTGGTGATCGCCTTAGCTTCCTCTTGACTGGGTTCAAATTACTTGTGCCTAAGCCATCTCCCGAAAAATTAGTACCGACAAAGATTGGCGTGAGGTTGAGAGGGAAATTTTGCCCTCTCCCTGTTGGGTTTGCCCAACTACCGCCGTCAACTAAGTCAATTGGGACCTAATGTCTCCTATGGCTTGCTTGGTCTCGCTTTCAAAAAGCTCGATTCTGACGCATGAGAGCCTTCAACATATCATCGATCCGCTTATCCCTAGGAGGATGATTTATACCTAGGGGTGGTCCAGAAAATGAAGGACCGAACCCCCGCCGATTCCGAAAGGGATAACGGTATTGGGACATTTGGCCTTGAGGAGGCCGATATGGTTGCATCTGCTGCTGAGGTGGTGCCTAGGTGGCACTGGTACTTTAGGATCTCTCCAACTCGGGGTGGGTGATGAGCCCACCCGGATTATAGGTGTTTGAGAACGGATCCCAACGTTGGTTCACCGCATTCACCTCGGCTTGGTTACTTTGGTATGCCTCCTTAACCATCGAAAAGCGGGGCATACAATCCTTTGAATGCCCTGACACTCGCAAAGCGCGCACACTTCCTCTACTCTCATCATTCACCTATTGGACTTACTTCACCGCAAGTCCTCCATTTGCTTGGTCAATTTGTCCAAATTGAGTTTGGACAAAGTGTGTTCTCTCACACTAAGGGGAAAATCCGGGACCCACTTGGGTCCCCGTGTGCAAATATGGCCTGTCGGCGAGGTCGGAAGGTTCCCAACTTCGATGTTTTTCGGCCAACTCCTCTAGGAAATCCCATGCCTCATCTCGGGGGCCTTATCTAGGAAATCTCCTCTCTCAGATACTCAATCTGGGCCGTCGCAATAATTTTAGGCCCACCGAAGAATGTCACCAACGGTGTTTCTCATACCCGTGGTGGGGTAGAGACAACAACAAGTCCTTAAACCTCTCACAACACCTCAAAAATGACTCGCTCTCTTTTTGTCTGAACGAACTGGATTTGGCGAGTCAAACGCTGTGACTTACTCTCAGAGAAATATTTCCTGTAAAACAGCTCCCTAACAGCTGCCCATTTCGTGAGAGACCGCTCCTTTTGCATTCTGAGCCACTTATCCACACTATCTTTCAGAGAACTAGGGAAAAGCTTAAGGCAAGCGTTTTCCCATTGGGTAGTGGTGGCTAGGGTGCGCACCAATCCCTCAAAATGGCGGATATGCTCATACGGGTCCTCATTTTCCCTCCCATAAAAGAGAGGAAGAGCATTGTGGGTTCCTGGTTTCACAGTGAAAGCGTTGCGTGCCTCCACAGTCTCAGTTGGCAGAACTATTGGGCCGAGAGGAGTAGTCCTCTCGGGATGCATATAATCCTGCATAGTTTTCTGTTCCGCCATTGGTGGCTCAATATCTAAGACAAACAATGGATTGGGAAATTCTATGAACAGGTCGTCTATGGGAATGGATTCAGGTTGACCTACGGAAGACTCGGACTGAGTGGACGGCGACTCAAACTGGAATCCTACTGACTCAGACTGACTATAATTGCCTACAAGTGGAACTTCTACCAACGACTCTCTATCTATCCTGACTAGACGCTTAGACCGGTCTCGGTAGAAGAGCGGGTCCGCCTTTTGTGAACCCTTCCTACCGTTACCTATTTTGACTCAATTCTAAAAATAACGACTAAAGATTTTCCTAAAATATTTTTTATTTATTTATTATGAACTAAGAAAGATAAAGTTAAAACTAAAATTCAAATGACACTAACTACCCGAATTCTTAACACCTCTTGCCTTCCCCGGCAACGGCGCCAAAAATGCTTGACCGAAATCCTAGACCTAAATTAATGGGTTGCCCCAAGCGTAGGGTGAGAGACCGGTGTAGCACAATACCCGTAAGACCGGAATCGAATCCACGAGAAGGTGGAGAGTGCTTACTAAAACTCGGGTTGCACAGTTTAACACGGCTCTCAGGTAGCCACCCCTTGTGATTTGATGGGAAAATTAACTAAACTATGAGAATCTGGTTTTGCATAAACTATTTAAAAGGAAGTACGGTCGTAGGGTTCATAACACCAGTGACCGGGTCCGGATACTCCCTACTCCTTTCGGTGTTCCAAGAAAACATTTGATTTTAGAGAGAAAAAGATACCCCGAAGATGCGAATCCTCGATCGCCGTTACCCATGTACTCGAAGAACAAGTTTTGGTCCCCGTTCCCCACGTTACATGGGCTCCGACAAAGCTCGGATTCGTCCAACGGAAGTTCTTTAATAACCTAAAATTGCTTTTTCCGTTGTTGGTTTTGAAAATAGGAGCAAGAACAAATCCAGCCCTGGCCACGGCGTGTTAATCACCCCGCGACCATACCTATGAGACTACTCACTCATATCAACCTGAACGAATAAGAAAATTCTGAAATAACACATGCTAATATACTAAAATATGAATTAAAACAAGGATTCAAGATCAGATCACGGACAAACTCCCGTGAACTGAGATTAATGTAAATGAAACAGAAAGTTACCGAAGCAATCTGCGAACGAAACTTCAAAACTCCAATGGAAAATCTCCGGAAAGTAGAAAATCCAAAAAAAGAAAATCGGCTGCTAATTGGAAGAAAGATAAACAAAGTTCGAACCCTAATTCGGAACAAAAACCGAGTATTTATGCTCCACACGAAGTCAAAACACGTGGCAAAGTCAAACGGCCAGTTTATGGCCCTCGGTATCGATACGGGAAAGACCCGTATCGATACCCGTAGCTTCGTCCGCCTATGGTCGCACAGGTATCGATACGGGGAATCCAGTATCGATACCGAGCCCTTCAAAATGACTTTTCAGCTTTGTGGCTCATCCTTGCTTGGGTCCCACCGGTTCCCAACATGCCCGATTGCCTTGTGTCCGCTTTACGTGCCTCTTTCGGCTGTTTCCTACAAATCAAAACATAACAAGACCAACCAAAAGATAACACCGCATCAAGTGGAAAATGGAATAAAACGCGCCTCTAATGCGCTAACTCGCCCTACTTAGGCGCTTATATCTATGACATTGCGCGCCTATCAAGGGGAATTTCATCAAACAATAAATATGCATGAAAATCATGATTTCTTAGTTTACCACAGAATCGGCAAAACAGCTCAACAATCATGGGATACTAAAAACCCATCTTACTGCACTACAACACTAATTTTCCCTACTAAATTCCATGAAGATTGGCAAAATATCACTCCACTATTGTTTATAGGGACATTTCATCAAACAGTTAACATTCATTCCAGATCTATATACCCATTGCAAAAAAAAAAAAAAACATGAAAATGGAAACCCTATAATACATGTTTTATAGTTTCATAGGGTTTATGAACTAGGAAAAATCCACATTCATGAAAAATATACCATCGGGTTTTACAGAAAACCGTGGATTCAAATCACACACAAAACACATGAGAGATTGAGGTTCTAGAAATTAAACTTACGAGCCATGTTTGGATGGCTTCCATCGTCCTATTTGGTTCTTTTACTTCTTCACAACGGAAAATAATTGTGTGCGAGCGTGCCAGAGAGAGTCTCAATCTCCTCCCTCAGATTAACTTTGGAAAACCAAATCTAATCAGGCGATTGTGTTTTTAATGGTTCAATTACCTCACTTAAGAGGATTTTTTTTTCAAAGTGAAGAAATGCAAACCAATATACTTAGGAAATTAAAGAACAACAAAGAAACAAGATACTTCGATTAACAAAACAAAGTTAAACTTACTTCGAAATTGCCTTCAACTTCAAATACAAGATACTGAGATCTTCGAACAGATGATTGTTACAAGAACAACCAAGATTAATCCTAACTACTTCCTAATCTACTTCGAACTAAGTTCGAAATCCTAAACTACTTGCCAATAAACAAACCAAGCATCATTTGTTTGATAGCTGTTTGTTGAAGATTTATCCGGGGCTTTTCACTCTTCAATTTCTTCTATTTATAGACGCTGCTTGTTAGTTGAAATTCCCGCTCAATGACTTTGAACTTGGCTTGCTTCGAACTCCATCTTTTAAATTTTGAATTGGCAGTTTCTTCCTTCCTTCACGTCTGAATTTGAATTCTTTTTAATCTTCTTCCAAAAGCTTTACGTTGAATCTGCACCGTTGCTCGAACTAACCCAAATGAGTATATTTAGGGAGATAACTGCCTTTCAAAAATATGCTCCACGTGTCTTAACTGTCAATTGCTTTGTTTCACAAGTTTACACGTGGATTACATGCATTTAGCAGTTAAAATCACGGCTTCGAAGTCGATTAACAATGGCTTGTAATTGCCAATAACTGCCTTTAAATTGAAGAATAATACGACATTGTATTTACTCGACTCTATTCCATTAATCCAATGTATCTACGTTAATAGTCATTTGCCAATGTTTGGCATACTTAGTTACGTGTTAATCAACTATTGGATTTGTTGATTTTATATGTAAACACGTCCTTCGTTTCCTCACTCTATGTTTGTTTTGGTTAAGAACTTGCCATGGTCGTCGTTCTTTTCCGCCGTGCAGGACCTCATGCCAACCACCCCGACGCCACCAATGCTAATGTTATGGTGCGTTTCCGAAAATTTCTAAGAGTAGGATGGTGAATGAGCCTTCTCTGGTTCGTGGATGAAGTTTGGTACCGTGAAATTAGGGATTTTGGGAGATTTCGGTTGGGATTGATTTTGGGATGGTTTTTAGATGATTCTGTTGCCCGAAATAGATGGGAAGGGGGATTGGGATGGGTTATGGCGGATTTCGAGGCCGATAAATTAGGGATTTGGAGAGTTGGGGGTGGTGGGGTTTGGGACGGTTTTTGGGGTGGGGTTTGGACAAGTGTAACTGACTTGGGTAAAGGGAAAGGTAAATAGTTTAAATGGAAAAAAGGTAATGGATAAAGTTTGTTGGAAAGTTTTTTTGGGATGATTTGTAACTGCCATATTTTCATAGAATTTATTGTTTGGAATATAAATTGGCAAACTATTATTGAAGGGCTATTTGGGTATTATTTAAAACTCAAGATGAAATCATAATCATTCAAATCCCATGGGATGAGATCCTAACGATTTTATTTGTTTGAGATGGTGAATTAACTGCCCCTTTAATATACAATAAACTCTATAACAGTAAATGATGTAAAATAATGGTAATCGAATTGAGGTGTCAATTTTTGCTGTGTCAAGTTTTTGACCGCTTTATATCTTTTAATATAAGGACCTTTATATACAAGAAACTTCTAATAAGGACCCTTATGTGAGGACCTCATGCTTCCCGACCAAATTTCGACAATCTGAACCGTTAGATGTGTTTAAAATGTGTTTTTAAGGTAAAACTTGAGAATTCGTCCAAAAAAAAAATACCCGGAAGGGCTTCATCCGATCAGTTTTTGTTAAAATGCTATTTTTAACCAAGGTAGCTTTTAGCCAAGTTGTTTATCCCGGAAAATCATTTTTTTTTTGTCTTTATTCAAAAGAAAATCGTGTTTTTAATATTTTTGTCAAATTTTTGTGAATTATCGATTCGACTAAAAAAATAAATCGAATAAGTATAAAATTATGACAACAACATGATTTTGTTTATTATCCAAGAAAAGCCCCAAAGCATGGTCTAAATAGACTAAATGGACTAATTCTTGGATCATTCCAAAGGAAAATGGGTTTTGGTCATAATTTTTTAATTTTCCGATTTCTCTCGTCGATGCAAATAACTAATGAATAAGGATTTAGCAACTAACAAATACAATTTTTTCTAAATAAACAAAAAATAAAAAGCCAAGTTGAGACATTTTGTGGGAAACCATCTAGCTGAAAACCACCTTGGCTAAAAATGAAAACTAACCCTTGCTGACGGAAAGAAATATATTACTCCTATAAATGATACTATTAGGGATGGGCATGGGGGTAGGGGGTGGATATCACTACCTCCGTCCCCGAACCAATACCCATCCCCTCCCCGATCCCCACCGGGAATTTTATTTTAACTTCCATCCCCGCCCCGATGCGGGGAACGGGGATCCAAAAATCCATGCACACTAGTCATATGTATGAAAGAGGTACGTATTTTTTTAGTTGGGACGTTAATTTAGTTGAGAGTTGAGAGTTGAGAGGACCTGGGTTTTGGGTGAGAGTTGACTGTTGAGAGATGAGAAGGAGAGAAGATGGACAGATCTAGAATGTGAAGTGGGCGGTTGTGAAGTGTGGTGGTAACTCTAAGTCCCTAATTTAAGTTATCTAGGAAAAGAAATTTTATAAACTTATAATATATATATATATGTGTGTGTGTGTGTGTGGGGATGTGTGGGGATGGGATCGGGGAGGGGCGGGAGGGGAGGGGATCGGGTAGGGGGTGACAATACCATCCCCTATCCGATCCCCAAATTTTTTAAAAATAATCCCCATCCCCTACCCGTTTCCCCGAAAAAATCCCCAAATCCCCTACCCATTCGGGGAGGGGACGGGTTGGATAGGGGCGGGTCGGCCGAGATGGCCATCCCTAGATACTATTGCTTATTTTGGCCTGATAAGTTAATAAATACGTATACTTTTTGTTTTTTTGAGTTACAAAATGTTAACAGGAGTGTTTGTTTTGAAGTTACAAAATATAACTTCAAAGGTTATGTTTGGTTGCTAGTTTAGTTTAGTTTTGATGATGTCATCAGGTGTAATGAGTGGAGAGAGATAGAGAGAGAAATGAGGGAAACAATGATGTCATCAAAATTAAAACTAAAACTAAACCGAGAAACGAACATGGCCAAAAGCTTTCCAGACTAAAATAAGTTAAAAAAGTTTTTTGCTTTTAAATCAGTTGCCATGTCTCTCTCTCTCTCTCTCTCTCTCTCTCTCTCTCTCTCTCTTTTTTCTATTTTAATTTTATTTTTTTGCTAAATCTTTTTTCTGGTGAGTGTGAAACGAGAAGTTAAGGCTATTTTAATGTTTTTGCTTAGGAAGGAGCATTAAATTATAGTGACAGCTATGGACAACTTTAAGAAATTAAATGGCAAAAATGTATGTGGGCAGCGTGCTGTGCTGTGCGGTGGCTTTAGGTGCCTTGCCGGTAAGCCTCATCATTTAGCCCATTGGCCCGAGGCCCGCCCGAAGCCCGCTAGGCCTGCTGGGCTTAGCCCGAGCCCGCCAAGTGGGCGGGCTTACCCAGCCCGACGTTTCCATGGGCCGGGCTTGGGCCTAAGAATTTTAACTCCAACCCGCCCGCCCTTTGGCCCGCCCATGAGCCCAGCCCGTCGGCCCGAGAAAAGCCCGCCCATAGCCCGTACACTTCTACACATATAGCATGGGTTTGAGAAACAACATGCGTGAAATTTCTCCTTTGTCTCCCCTCCCAGAAATTTTTTCCTCTCCTCTCTTAAATATACATACAAATGGTTGGTGGGGAATAAAAAAATAAGAAAAGTGGTACAAAGAATAGAAATTCAAGTGGTGGAGGTGGAAAAAGAAAGAAAAAATATAAGTCACCTGCATAAGAATCTTCATGGGGTGGATTTTTTAATTTATGCATTGGGTGGATGTTTTTCGTAAGTGTAAGGTGTTGGACACTTGGACTAGGATTCAGGAAGCATGGGAGGAAATTTTTTTTTTTTGAAAAAACAAAGCATCCGGCCCATCCAAATAGCCCAACTTAGCTGGCCCGAAGATTGGCCCGCCCGCCCGCCTGACTAGGATAAGCCCGTGGGCTGGGCCTGGGCTTCATCTTTTGAGAGAGAGCCCGGCCCGCTAAAAAATAAAAGCCCGCAAAGCCCGGCCCGCGGGCGGGCTTTGGCTGGAAGTTCGCGGGCTGGGCCGGCCCGATGATGACCCTTACTTGCCGACATCGTTCTGACAATCGGAAACGTCCACCGCGTAGAGCTTGTCGAGTACTAAAACTCCATCAAAAATCAATTCGATCGGATATCGTTAAGTGCATTATCGGAACGTATATAACTTGAAAAAAATCAGAACATATAAAACTTGAAACACTGGATGAAAACCATTGAACCCATTTTTTTAAAGTTATTTTTAGCTCCGATCGAGTTGATTTTTGGTGGAGTTGTAGTACTCGACGAGCTCTACGTGATAGACGTTTCCGATCGTCGGAAAGATGCCGGCACAGCGCCTAAAGCCGCCGCACAGTACGCTGCGCAGCACCCCCTGTCCGTGTTGGAGACTTGTTGGAGCTAGTTGTTTTGCATGCATCATTTTTGCAAAAAAACACGAAAATTTTACTTGATTGAGTTATTGCTTGATATTCTTTCCTATTAAAATTTAGTACAGATTTCATGGACTGAAGTCCAGTCCAGTTTTTTTCCCCATTACGGGCCCAAAACAAAGATCGGAATCATTCAATTTGTAGAGTTCGTTGAGCATTTTGTTCTGGCAAAAATTAGCTTGATTAGACTTCGATTAATACACAAACAAAACATATTTGCACAAGAAAAATGAGATGACAAAAAAATAATTTGGAACAAAAAATTGTCCATTTTTCTCTTCCACAAATCTGTTTTGTTCATTTGTGAATCGTTGTCGGATCAGGCTAATAATGTCTTGCCAGAAGTTCTCAACGAGCTCTATAAAGTAAACGAATGCGATCTTTGTTTTGAATCCATAATGGGCCCAAAGAGTATAAAACGGTCCAAAACTGGACCGGACTGAATGGTACAAAAAACTGCACTGGACTCGGTCCCTAATTTCGGAGTTGAATTTGTTTAGAACTCTGTATTTTTCAGTCATTTTCCATTGGAGTTCCAAATATCAATAAATGTTGTATTGAAAATAATACTCCAATACTCACTATGTCCAATTTTTACCGTTAGTATCCAATTTAATTTGTGGTTTTTCTTTAATGAATGTCTATTTTAAAATGTTAATGAATAAAAGTTAAATATTTTCCATTTTGCAGATTCCAAAGAATCTAATAAAATTGTAATGATGGCATCATAAAGGAAAATATGCAAGTGCCGAGTTTTTGAATGGATAGATTATCTCATTTAAGGGAGTGTTCCACTAAAAAAACAGTTTTTTCTAAACGCAAAGATAGGTCATTCTCTCATAATATATCACATAAAAAATCGTGAAAAACCAATTTATTCAAAAAATCGTCTTAGCGAAACACCCGCTAAAATGAGGGAGGGAGATTAAATCATGTTGTTTTACCAATAGATTAAATCTAGTTGTTTTTCCCATTAGGTTTCAAAAAGGGGAGCCAAAATCAACCCTTCATTTAATCCATTTACCGAGGGGTAGTGATTAAATTTCTGATTTTACCACCCAAAAATCCATTTTAGTGGGGTTACTTCATTCGGTTACGCTTGCTAAGGTGTGTTCGGTGATATAGTTCCTCAAAGAATAATGATACATACACTACAAAACATTGACAACAAAAAGGCCACAACACCAAAACGACGTCGTTTTGGTGTTGAGACCCAAAAAAAAAAAAAAAAAAAAAGACTCTAGATCAAAATTCAAAACGCGCGCTCCTCATTCCTTCCCCAAATTTGTTCGATACACAGACTGAGAGAGAGAGGGAGGTGCGATCCCATCTCAATCGGCAACCACCACACCACAATCATCTTCTCGTTCTCCGGCGACCACCCCCACCACCGCATCATTGCCGTCCGCTGCCGCCGTTGAACACCAAAATGAATTTGCCATTCACAGTCCTTCGACAACAAAGCTTTCTCTCTGTCCTTTGTCTCTCTTTCTCTCTGTATCTATGTATACTCATATATATGTTGGTGTGGACGGCCCACCGGAAAACGGTTCGGTTCGCATTCGAAAAGATTGTGATTGTTTGAGTCGCCACCCGGATTTTAGGTCCGAACCCGAGAAACCGATAAAAATATGACTCGTTACCCATGGAAAAAGATTTTACTAGCCATTGTGAAACCAAAGATTTCTCGGATTCGGGGGTTTGGTTACGAGAGGGGAAGGGTTTTACGGCACCCCACTCGCCCGGTCCGTGAACCGGTCTCTACTCAACATTTTGTGGGATTTTGAAAATATTTGAAATTTGATTTATTCACGAAAATAAGGAACCGGGGATGGGAATCACGTAAATGGTAAGAAAACATAAAATGTGGATCTAAAGTGGATGCTTGTGCACATGATTTACATGAGAAATGATGATGATAACAAGTGGAATTATTACAAATATTTACAAGAAATGGGAAATTACAGAAACCATACAACAATCCCAGAAAATACAAACATGAGGCCCAAACAAACTGTTTTACAAACTGGATTCCAGAACAGGGATTGAGCGCTCAAAGACAAAGGCTTGAGCGCTCAATCTCTCTAAACCAGTTTGAGCGCTCAATGCTCATGGATTGAGCGCTCAAACCAGTTCATGGCTTCTGTGAGATTACACCTTTTTGGCAGTTTCTTTACAAGATCAAACATTTATCTAAACCCTTTTCCATGAGAAACAAATAAGAACAGAAAGATTGACCTCTTAAAGAAAGATGAAAAAGGCATAATCACCACAAATTGACAAAGAAAATGTTTGAAAATAGAGGAGCAAGAGAGGGATCCAGATTCTAACATAGAAATAGCAACTCACATACACCAGAAATATATTGGACCAAGATCCATCATCGAAACAGCTAACAACCAAAAAACTGCTCAAGAACAGCTTAAGCGCTCAAGTTTACGACCTTGAGCGCTCAAGCCATAACTTGGCTTTCTAATTTATGACTAAAAAGGGGTGATTGATGATTCTCAGGACCTTCAAGACTTTAAATAGGAACAAATAAATATGATTTCAGCCACCATTTCATGCTCAAAGGTGAGATTTGCAAAGGTTTTGATTTTGATCATCATAAATAGTTAACCAATGTCCATGCATATGATTTTGAAATGAAATAGACTGTTTTAGGGATCAAAATGAACATTGATGACTTTTTAATAATGATCAAAACCTGAAAAGAACATCAAAATCCACAAAACAGGACCTTGTTCAGAACTGGGCTTGAGCGCTCAAGGCCGAGGCTTGAGCGCTCAACCCCGTTATAACTACAAATTTGAAAACGTTTTTGAACAACTTTTAGACCTCTCAGAGTTCAATGCAAGTATAATGAACTTGCTTGAGCTCACCGTCTTCCCAAATGGACCAAAAACAGTGAGTAAAACACACGTTTAACTACCTTTTGGAGCGATTGTGGCTTGGACTTGGTTTTTGGGCTTGAGGATGGAAGATTGTAGATGTTTAGGTTTGTATTCTAGGCGAATTAGACAATGTGTATGGTTGGTTGATAATCAAGAAGTGAATTCCTGAATTTGGAGAGTGGTTTTGTAAATGGTTTTGATGGTAAAAAGTGGTTTTGTAGAGAGAGAGAGAGATGATCGATTTTTCTGGGGAATTTTGGGAGCTGGAGTGTAGGAGTTGGTAACCCCAAAACCAGGGGTGGAGGGTGGATTTTATAGAGTGAGTGGGAGGGAAGAGAGGAGAGAGAGGAAGTGGGTTTGTATTTTAGGAGTAGTTTTAGGTGTATTTTTGGAGTTAGTGGGGTGTATTATACACATGAAGATCGTATAAGATCATCTCAGACGCTCCCCATGCAGAAAATCTCATGATTAGATATTCTGCAAGTTGCTGACTGGATCAGAGTTGAGCGCTCAAAGCCGTGGGCTTGAGCGCTCAAGGTGCTTTCCCAGGATTGAGCGCTCAAGGCCATGGGCTTGAGCGCTCAAGGTGCTTGATGGCAAATTGCTGGCTTGGCTTGGTTCAACACTGCTTGGGTTGGTTTGAGCTGTTTTGGTTGCTGTTTGGTTGATTTTGATCAAGTTCAAGTCACTCTCACAAGTTCCAGGTAGTCATGATTGGTCCGCTTCATCATCGGGAATGCTCGAGTGTATCTCGGGTTCAAAAATTGGGGTGTCTACAGTTGGGTGCATATATACATTCATATTAGGGTGATACATTTTGCATCTTGAGTTGGTAAATTAGGTTTTTTTTTAACCTTCTATGTTAGATGAACTAGGAATTATCTTTTGCTCCTGTTAGAAAAATTAGAAGTTTTGGTGTAGCTTGATTCCTTGAAAAAGTTAGGGTTTGATGTATTTTAGTAGACTAATTTACAAGATTTTTTTTTTTGTGGTAAATAGTTTATCATCATATCAGTGTTTGGATACCGAGGATGTAACCTGTGAAAAAATGTAGTTTCTAATTTGTTTCCATTTTTCTTAATCGATCTGTTATTTTTTAATTCGTTGTCATTTTATGCCCATCCCCTATTACAATTATCGTCATTGGTATTGCATTCTTATTTTATTACTATTATACTTTGAATTGAGTTGGGTGTTTTTGGCCACATTGTATCTAATTCATGTTGTTTGTTTTGAACCAGTAGATGATGTCATCAGACTCTGTTCGTTCGACTGTGACGTCCCAACTTTTTCCTTAAAAAAAAAAAGAAAAACTATTTTTATATAGATAATAAATTCTTCCATTTTCCGTCTTCAAACTTCTTTCGAATACAAAAAAAAAAAAAAATAGAGATCATTGTGTACTACATTTATTTTCGGAGTTCTTAAAAAATGGAATAACTTATATTTCGTTATTGTAAACAATGTTGACCTAATTTAAATGTGTATATGTGGGTATAAGTTAGGGCCGCCTATTTTTTAAGCATGATAGACTTATAATTTGATATTCGAGCTGGGCTAAATTAGTAATTATTGGGGTGATTGTGCGATAAAAGTTGAGTGGTTTTTAACGGGGTCAGGTTATAAAACTGAATGAATTAGGGTTTCTTATTATTTCACAGAGAGAAAGAGAGAGAGAGAGAGAGAGAGAGAGAGAGAGAGATTGCGAGCGGCTGATCAACAGGGGCAGGAGAAGTTTAGGTTAGTATTTTCCTTGTCTTCTTTAATTATCTCCTTTGTTGGTTTTGTATTTTATAGTTATATTATACATGTAGTTAGAATCTAGATGTGCAACCAATGGAATACGTGTATGTGTAGTATTAGTTTGGGTTCAAAGAGAAGAGGTTGGTTTAGTACTTGTCTGGTGGTACCAGAGTGTGCGGTGGTCAATGGATTGTCCATAAGAGTTGCATAATATGGTGGTCGTAGTGTTCATGTGTAGAGGAATTGGAATGTTTGATTAGTTTAATCAAGTTTCTATTATATTAAAATAAGGCTATCCATGGGGATTAGTTTAGGGGGTTCATACTAGTGTTACCTATTATAGTTCTAGTGCTACGTAAGTTAAGTCTGTCATTATATATATTGATTTACTATATGAATTCTTTTTATTCAGACTAGCGCAGACTATTCAAGCATCGCATTTTGGGGTCTATCATTTTGATCGAGGTGAGTGGTTAAGCATGTGATCCCTTCATTTGGAATCCTCTTGAGCCTATCAATTTCTTGACAAATTCTTTTGTTCGTTGTGATGGATAAATGTTACCTTATTCGTGAAATATTTATTGACAATTGACGTACCCTTTGGCATACAAGGTTAATTGAAATACTTGTTGTGATTGGTTGATATTATTTTTCATGTTTGCTCTTTCCGTGATGTCTCCGAAATGCCGTTCTTTTGTGTTTGGAACCATGTATATATTTGTGAAAGTCCAAAGGAAAGTCTCAGGCGCCATCCTGCGGTGACTTTGGCCATTAGAGAAAAGACTTGTGAAATACCCTGTGACTCTAGTGCTCAACGGATAGGGAAAAGACTTGTGAAATACCCTGTGACCCTATTCCGGATCGGCTTACGGAAAAGACTCAGGCGCCATCCTGAGGTGACTCTAAGTACGGTGTTGGATCCAACGGGCAAAGCCCTGAGAAAATATTTGGCTTTTGGCAATTGATATTATTATTATTTGGTTCCCACGTAATTTGGTTAAGACTCCTATTTATTGTTGTTCGTCGTTCTGGTATTCTTGGACAAGTTGATTGGTATAAATGCTTATTTTTGTGATTCGCTTGTTGTTTTTGTTATTCGTTAATCGGACATTCATCTCCTTGATACCACTTGCTGAGCCACCAACCTTTGTTATTTGAAACCATTTCCTTGCCGCCTCAATTATCTTTTGTTTAAATGTATGCCACATTGTACTTTTTACCCTTAGCATGCTTAACTACTCATTGAGCTGTGAGCTAACGGATTTATTCCACATTCTTTTCAGGTTAGTTCGGGGAGCATCATAGTGGACTCTGAGACAGTGTCGGGATCCACCGTTTGGACCTCTAGGGCATTCGCATTATCATTTTCTTTTAGTTTTGTTAACAGCTTCCGCACACTTGTTTCTTTAGAATTTTTGTTAATAAATTTGGAGTATGGAGAATTTGGGATATTGTTCACTGGCTACAAAATGTTGGTTTTGGTTTCCAATTTAATTTTATAATTCAGGATTCAGTTTGATTTATTTGGGTTGTGAAAAATTATTATTTTCATTTTTTTTAATTTTTGTATAGGCTTCGTGTTCCAAGAATTATTTATTGGTTCATGGCCGGTCATGCTCCCGGATTTGGGGCGTGACACGACAATGCCTCCAAACAAAGAGTGTGGAGAAGAAGAGGCATGGAGTGGAGATAGGGAAAACGAAGAAGAGGTTTTGAGTGGTCCTTCCAACAAAGAGTGTAATGAGATAGGTAATAATGAGGATGGGGAAGAAGCAATAGTAGATTGTGAAGAAGATATAGTTGAAGAACCGAAGAAGGGAATGGCATTCGACACACCAGAGGAAGCATTTCTATATTACTCAAGTTATGTAAAAGGAAAAGGGTTTGCCGTGGCAAAAAGAACATCGAGAAAGGGGAAAGATGGAAAGTTGACAGATATAGGGTTTGCATGCAGTCGTGCTGGGAAGCCAAGGGTGAGAACAAGCAATCCGCTTAAACCACGGCCACAGACAAAAATTGGTTGTCAAGCTCACGTTCTTGTTTTGATACACCCGGATGGAAAATGGAGGTTAAATCGGGTTGTTTTGGAGCACAATCATGAACATAGCCCAGGAAAGGCAAGGTTTTTTAAGAGCAATAGGAAACTAGATGAGCACGTAAAAAGGAAGCTTGAAGTGAATGATCAAGCCGGGATCAAACTCAACAATTAGACTTTTGACTCATTTAAGATTTAGCGGAAGATTCTCAAGAGAAGTACGAAATGGAGATGGCACGGGTAAGCGAGCTAAAACGAGAGGTGATGGAAGCTTCGATTGCTTGTGATAGTAATGTGGTTTCACTTGCTGATGACACGGGTACTCATGCTGATCCAATTTCACTTGGAGATGGGGTTATACATTCGAAAAAGAGCGCGAACATACTTGACCCGGAAGTTGTTCGACGACAAGGGAGACTGTCATGCAAAAGGAAGCAAGGGTTTATGGAAAAATCTATCAAGAAGAAAGTAGTGACAAAGAAAAAGACATTGCCCAAAAAAAATGCCAAGGTATAAGTTCTTTTATGATTTAATATGGGCATATAGATTTATTTGATGCACAAGTAATAGTTATATTATTTGCTAATTTCAGGAGGTTGAGAAGAATGCGATTGGACATGGGGTCGGAACACAAGAGAGTGTTGCAAATGTTAATGTAAGAAATTTTTTTTTTAATTGCACAATTTCTAGTTTCATGTAAAAGCTATTGATAATCCTTGTTTATTGGTGGGCAGGGTCACCCAAGCTACATGGGGCATTCATTGTGGCCAAACATAATGCCTCATACGATTGGCCATGGGGTCGGAACACAAGAGAGTGTCGCAAATGTTAATGTAAAAAACTTTATTTTAAATTGCACAATTTGTAGTTTCATGTAAAAGTTATTGATAATCCTTGTTTATTGGTGGGCAGGGTCACCCAAGCTACATGGGGTATTCAATGTGGCCCGACATAGTGCCCCATACGGTGCAAGCAAATATGGCACAAGGCGGAAGTGTCTTCCCATGTTCTCCAACTCTTTGCCCAACCGGAACAAGCATGCCACAATCTAGGCCTTCTTTTCCAAGCTCACAAAATGATAAGCCCCCAATAGTGTAAATAAAGGGGCTTATCTACTTCATTTTTGTCACACACACGCGCATAACATGTTTTATTTGATTGATATTGCGCGGAGGTTGTGTTTTTGTCGTTCACAGGTTTTTCGGGAGAATAAAGCATTTCTTTGGTGCCACGGCTCGAACACGAGTCAATCCTTGAGAATGTTTGGGATTGAAGCTTGAGATGGTGCATGCACTTGACTATTTTAGCGTAATTTGTTCACTCTAGTTCATGGCATGCATTCGCATGGGTTGCACGTGATTGGATCTACCGGGGTGCGTTTGATTCTTGCCTGCTTTTTGTAAATTGAGCATAGGTCTTGTATCTTTTAATTCGGGAAGTTTGCATAGCATAGTATCTTTTAATTTATTAATCATATCTAGTTTACTCGGGACGAGCAAAGTCCAAGTTGGGGGGTGTGATAAGCCCCCAATAGTGTAAATAAAGGGGCTTATCTACTTCATTTTTGTCACACACACGCGCATAACATGTTTTATTTGATTGATATTGCGCGGAGGTTGTGTTTTTGTCGTTCACAGGTTTTTCGGGAGAATAAAGCATTTCTTTGGTGCCACGGCTCGAACACGAGTCAATCCGTGACCCAAGGCCCGAGGCCACGTGGCACGCCGCCACGGTGCCGAGGAATTCATGAGGAAAGTCAAGGAAGAAGGCCAAGTACACCCGAGCAAAGGCCCAAGCCAAGACGAGGACGAACGGGCGAAGTACATGTTTTGAACAAGTCCTATGGATAGGAGAATTAGTCCTATGGATAGGACCATGATCAGATTGACCATCATTTGCAAGCAACCAAGTCCTTTGGATAGGAGAATTGGCCCTATGGATAGGACAAGGATCAGTCTGGCCATTTCTTGTGAAGCAATGAAGTCCTATGGATAGAAGAAATCAGTCCTATGGATAGGACAGTGACCAGATTGGCCAGTCGCGCGAGCAAGGGTTCTCCTATGGATAGAAGAAATCAGTCCTATCCATAGGACCTGGGTTTTTCAGCAACTTTTGCATTCGACCAAGGAAGAACTTGGGGGCTTTTTGGACCTTTTACTTGTAATTTTGGGGACTATATAAGGTCCCAAACATCATAATATTAGGGCATCTTGCAATTTCACCTTCTCTCTCTACCTCCCTTCTTCTTCCTCACCCATTTTCTTTACCTTCTCTCTAGAAATTAGGTGTTAATCTTCAAGAACCAAGGCTACGGCCTTCGTTAAAGTTGTAAGCACTCTTCTTATCTATTCAAATCTCTAATTTATTTCCATTTTCGTTATGTTTCACGTTTTTATGCCATTTTCACTTAATATTTCCATTTGCCCTTTGAGTATGTGTGAGTAGTGTAGCAAGGCTAGGTCATGGGGTGATTAGCACCCCATGGCTTGGGTTATTTTGTTCTTCTCTCAAAATGAGCATTAAAAGTTGTTTGTTTAAGAGTTGGGGTTCAATTTTTGTATCAAAACTTAGTCTTGTTACCCTTTTTGATCTTGTGTAGGCAAGGGTTTGACTACTTGCCACACATGATGCTTAGAGCTATGACATTCAAAGTGTTTGTAAAAATGCCTCAATGAACCCTACTCTTGATCAAACCCATTTTCTAGAATCCAAATGTGCTAAAACGTTTAATCTTCCTTAAGCATGTTTGACAACGTGACTTAACCGAGTAATCTTGAGAGGAAAAATTTAATTCAAGGCATGTCAAACCATTGTTGTGGCATGCCTTTTTCCCATATTGTGGCATATCTAGCCATATCTTAGCATGCCTTGTCAAGCCCATGTCGTGGGGTGCCTTGTCAAGCCCATGTCGAGGCATGTCGAGCCCATGTCGAGGCATGTCGAGCCATGTCGAGGCATGTCGAGCCCGTGTCGAGGCATGTCGAGCCCGTGTCAAGGCATGTCAAACCATTGTTGTGGCATGCCTTTTTCCCATATTGTGGCATATCTAGCCATATCTTAGCATGCCTTGTCAAGCCCATGTCGTGGGGTGCCTTGTCAAGCCCATGTCGAGGCATGTCGAGCACGTGTCGAGGCATGTCGACCCCGTGTCAAGGCATGTCAAACCATTGTTGTGGCATGCCTTTTTCCCATATTGTGGCATATCTAGCCATATCTTAGCATGCCTTGTCAAGCCCATGTCGTGGGGTGCCTTGTCAAGCCCATGTCGAGGCATGTCGAGCCCGTGTCGAGGCATGTCGAGCCCGTGTCAAGGCATGTCAAACCATTGTTGTGGCATGCCTTTTTCCCATATTGTGGCATATCTAGCCATATCTTAGCATGCCTTGTCAAGCCCATGTCGTGGGGTGCCTTGTCAAGCCCATGTCGAGGCATGTCGAGCCCGTGTCGAGGCATGTCGAGCCCGTGTCAAGGCATGTCAAACCATTGTTGTGGCATGCCTTTTTCCCATATTGTGGCATATCTAGCCATATCTTAGCATGCCTTGTCAAGCCCATGTCGTGGGGTGCCTTGTCAAGCCCATGTCGAGGCATGTCGTGGCAAGGCATGGCCTCCCCAGCCTCGTCCATTTTGTTCTATGCATCTTTCAAGAAGCATTTGTCGTGGCCTTTGCATTTTATGTTCGTTCATGCCTTGGCATTTTTCATGCCTTGTGCTTGGCACTGGGCACCTTTGCATTTTATGTTCGCAAGATTTTTCATGCCTTGTCGAGCCAATGCCTTGTCGAGCCGATGTCGTGGCATGCCTTGTGCCAATGTCTTGGCATGTAAAG